>JACEEZ010024615.1:30000-41359 GCA_016584305.1 Chionoecetes opilio
AAAAAACTANTATGTTTTCTCTATTAGCAACGAATGAAGTAGCTTATGGTGGTGATGGTAATGGGACGGCGGTTGTGTTGAGGTATATGGTGGTGATAATGGTGGTGATGGTAATGTTGACGGTGGTTGTGGTGATGGTACATGGAGGTGATAATGGTGTTTTGCCACTGTTGTGGTGATGGTATATGGTGGTAAGTACTGGTGTTGTGGTGATGGTATATGGTGGGTTGTGGTGGTGGTTGTGGTGATGTATATGGTGGTATTAATGGTGTTGTGTGATGGTATATGAGTGGTGTGCTGGTGGTGGCTGTGGTGATGGTATCTGGTGGTAATAAATCGGTGATTGTGGTGATGGTATATGGTGGTGTTGATGGTGGTGGTTGTGGTGATGGTATATGGTGGTGATGGCAGCGGTGATGGTGGCTGCGAGGTCTTTTACGGTATGGTGACAGAGGGATGGAGGAGGAGGGCAGGCAGGGCGCGCTGCTTAGTTCTCTCTGACCGCGAAGTGGAAAAGACGGATAGAACTTGCAGGAAAAAAGATAAACCAGTTCTTCATAATTATTCGAGGTAACAAATATTTTAATATTTTACTACAAACATTTTCCGCCACCACGCTGTCTCGACTGGTTTTAATTTCCTTTTCTTTAGTTCTATTTTTGTTTGTGTTTGTGTTATATTTTAGAGATGTAATGTTATTGTCTTTTGTTATCTGGTTGTCCTTCTCTATGTCCGTGTTTTTTTTTTCACCAGCCATAACGTCACTATCTGAACTCTCTCTCTCTCTCGCTCTCGAGATGCTATATCTCTCTCTCTCTCTCGCTCTCATCTCTCTCTCCCTCTTCTCTCTCTCTTCTCTCTCTCCTCTCCTCTTCTCTCTCTTCTTTCCTCTCTCTCTGCTCTCTCTCTCTCTCTTCTCTATTTTCTCTCTCATTCCTCCCTCCCTCGCACTCTAAAATAAAATACATAAATTTCTGGCCGTTCCTGAGTGTTTTTTCCCTCCTCTGTTCTTCTCCTTCCCTACCTTCCTCCTCTTCTCATTACCTTCAAACCTCCCCTTACTTTAACCTCCCCAAAACCTTCCCCTCACACATTCACCTTCCTCCATTAAGTGTTCAACCAGGGTAATTGATAGACCGCTCTCTTAGACAGACATTTTACCCGTGTGGGTGTTAAAAAGTCTGGGAGAAACATAGAATCTGGTTTTGATTTCGCCATATTGATATACACTTCAAAAGAATATCGCATCATAAACGTTTCCACTTCAGCTAAAAAGTAAAAATGGGGTTACAGAAAATAATTTGAACGAGCTAGTTGGTGGGTGTTTTTTCCGACCCTATATATACGTCTATTTTTTCGCTTGATTTATGCTGTATTTTAGCGATTATGTGGTTGATTTTTTTACCACGCTATCACCACCACCACCACACCAACACCCACCGCACCACCAACACCAACAAAAACACCATCGCCATCAATAGCTTCTTCGCTATAAGTTTTGATGATAAATGGTTTTCTCGATTTTCTCTGCTTTTTTCTTCACTTTTCTTACGGCTGCTCATCAGTTGCAGCTAGAATTGTGGCCCCAGCGGACGATAGCAGACGGGCGGGCCATTGCGCGCGCGCTCACAACACACCACACACAACATAATACACACACACACACATAACATACAACACAACACACACACACACACACACACACACACACACATACACACACAACACACACAACAAACACACACACAACACACACACACACACACACACTCTTTACAGTGCATTTCCGGCTTGTCGTCCTCCACCCATCCTATCACTTTCTTTCGTCTTCCTACCTCCTTTCCCCACCTTTGTCCTTATATATAAGAGGACTATAGACATATTACACAGCACCACACAGTTATAGATACACACCATACACATACACACACAACACACACACACACACACCAACACCCGCACAACACAAATCACCACACACACACAAACACCACACATACAAAACAAACACACACAAACACACACCACCACACACCCACACACACACTATTACATTGCATTCTTCTCTCCTCCACCCATCCTATCACTTTCTTTCTTCTTCCTACTCATTTCTCCTTGATATATACTATTACTATTATTCATACACACACACCACACACATATATATATATACAACACACACACACCACACACACACACACACACCACACACATACACACCACACACACACATACACACGCACACCATACATAGCATACAAACACCACACACACACACACGCACAAACAATACAAACAAACACACACACACACGCACACACAACAACAAACACACACAAACACACAACACACGCACCACACACACAAACTATTTTCTTAAACCACGAAAAAATGTCTACTTGTCCTCCATTCTTTAGCCAATCCTCTGCTTCCTCTTTGACCACGCCAGCCAATCACGCGAACAGAAATTGGCTTATACCTGATACTGTTGAGACTGACCACGCAGCAATCAGCGAACAGAAAGTGAGCTTATAACCTGACTACTGGGGAGCCTGGAGTTAGGCAAATGTGTGCAGCGTCTCAACTCCAACCTGTTTACGAAGGTTCTAGTTTGTCATGAAATTTAAAAAAAAGATCCTTAAATTGCGAGGGTTGCATGTTTGGACAGAATCTCAGAGAAAGTAAGATTAGAGGCGTGATGATTGGCAAAGCAATATTCAAGTATTACCGTTATGGAGAGTGATAAGGAGCCCGAAGACTTGCTGCGCCTGCATGTTACGTCTTTCGGCGGTTATGGCGACAGCTGACAACGACACACGCAAACAGTCGAAGCTGAAAACTTTATGACGTCGAAGTTTAGCCAAAAAAAGAGGAAAACGAGGCATCGGAAGTACATATTGAAAACTGGAAAATATAGAAGATTCAGTAATCGGAGGAAAACAAAGCCCCGGAGCAAGAATCAAAGGCAGAAACATCGACATTTGCACAGCGATGTGCAGGGGAAGAGGGAACAGCAGGATAGCCAAAGGAAGAGGTGGAAAGAGGGTCTAGAGAGAGAACGAAACAACAGCGCAGGAAGGAAGGGCAATCCCCGGATGCTGGACGAGGACGCCGACGAGGTAGGGAGTGTACTGTTGCGTGGCGACTCCCGCCTCCGTTGCCGATGCGGCCAAGAAAACCCAAAGAAAAGAAAAACACAAAGGTCAAGGCAACGCAAGGGCGCAAAGGCGCGCAAGGCCGAGGTGGATCAGGGCCCTCTTGTCCGGCGTGATGTACGCTCGGCAGTAGGACCTGGGACGCCACTCGCAGGAATGGACGGTGGCCCGCAACAGAGTGCAAAGCCCAGGAGGTGAAGGCGCTGCCCCCATCACCGAGGTGGAGGTAGGGAATGCGCAGGAGGCCGCCGCCGTCCACCGGCCAAGAAAATGCTCGGCGAGCCCAAGAAGAGTGCGGAAGAAACGGTACGCAAAATTCTTGGAAGGTGGAGAAGATGGAGGTCAAGGTGGCACGTGTCGCCCCAATGCGGCGCGCATCGTAGGGCCTGGCGTGCGCCACGTGAGAAAAGTGCACGAGGGACTTCGCCTGGGGTTACAATGTGAGGGTGCCGCCGCCGCGGGGACGCCGCCACCCACAAACCATCCTGGTGCGGGGGACTCCTCGGCAGGTTACTCTGCGGTGGATCACCTCAAGGCCTTGCGGCATGAGGCGGGGGGGTGGAGACACAGGTTGAAGTGACGCCACACAGCGGCGTCAACGTGATCAAAGGCCACGGCGGCGCCAACATCAGAAAGATCCAGAAAAAATATCGCCCGAAATAGCGGTGACAAGTGCCGCCTCTCGAGGAACGGGTCTCCCATAGCGTCGCGCTAAAGGAGTCCGCTGGCCAAGTGGCCGGCGCTCAGGCACTCTTTAACACTACTCTGCGCGTCCAAAACTCCCCTCGCAGCTCACACATACCACCAAAACACACCACCGTTCCAACCACAAGCACATACGCCCCAACACCAAACCACCACCACTGCCCCAACCACCAAACACCACCACTGTCCAACGGACAAAACAACATCACAGTCCCAACCACAAAAACACACCACCGACTCAAACACCACCCCTTCTTCTGTTCCACCATTGTCCAAACCCACTCACCCACACCACCGCCCCCAATAACCACCCCAACCACCATCCACACCACCACCCCAACCACTATCTACACCACCTCCGAACCACAAAACACACACCAAACACACCACCGCCAAAATTCCTGCCGCCCATACTGCGAAAAGACACCAAAAGCGGACGCCCCTCCCTCCGCCCTCAACTATAAGGCGTTCCCAGCCTCGGTGCGACACACGTAAAAAGGTCGACAACGGCACCTCCCCCACCAACACCGACACCCTTACACCTCAACACCAAACACCTCCCACCCTCAACACCGAACACCCTCCCGCATCAGGGGCATCACCCAGCCCCGCTCCCAAAACTACCACTCTTCCGCCCACAACACGCCAACCCTCCCGCCTATTACCGCCCCTCTACCAAGATGACGCCAATTACATCCTCTCTGCCCACAACAGCCCCCGCCCTGTACCGCCCACCACAAACAATACCCTCCCGCCATCACAACGACTACCCTCCCGCTCATCACCCGCAACTATCATCCCGCCCACCACCGTAACTATCATCCTGCCCCGTACCGTAAACATCTCCCGCCCTTACCATAACTATCAATCTCGTCCCAATATCGTGGTTATCCTCCCAACTACTATCAAGACTATTTCTATCTCTTACGCCTCATAGCCGTAAACTATCCTCCCGCCCAATACCGTAACTATCCTCCGCCAAGACCGTAAACTATCCTACCGCCCACCACCGTAAAACTATCCTACCGCCCAAGACGTAACTCTCCTACCCGCCCACAACCTTAACTTCCTCCCGCCACAAAGACCGTAACTATCCTACGCCACAACAGTAACTATCCTCCCGACCCAAGACCGTAAATATCCTACCGCCCACAAATAACAGTAACTATCCACCGCCCAAACCGTAAACTATCCTCCGCCAAGACCGTAAATACCTACCCACCACAACCGTAACTATCCTACCGCCCACAAACCGTAACTATCCATCCTGCCCACCATCGCGAAACCAAACGCCCACCGCTGCGCCACGCAGCACCAAAGCACCACCGCGCCCACCCTCCAGCCACCCTTGAAAGGCCTTGACCGAGTAAACTGACATCTCATGGATGCAGGTCAAGTCAATAATAGAACCAGGATTCACGTGACTTCTTCTACCGTGAATCAATGGTACAGAGACGTTGATATTACTTTCTTCAGGCGTCATTTAAGTGTATTGATTAAACTAGTAAAGAAACTAAGGAATTTGTAGCAGTATAGAATGATGTTAAATGAAACTGAGTAAATTTGAATATTGTCTTCTGAGGAATATTATCGTCTCTTATCTTATGTGAACGTTCATACAAAAACTCTAAGTGTACTTATTAGGGTCATTCTAGGGCAGGAAGTACCTGATTGGGTAACGAAATTATTTGGTTATAAAATTTAATCATGCATGAAACATAATTATACTTTCCTGTAGTTTGAGGCAAATTAGTAGTCTGCCTTCGTGAGAAGCGTCACGGTAATGGTATTTGTCTTTACAATAAACCTCAAAAAAAAAAAAATCCAACTTGTCATTAATCACCCATCCTTAAAAGTGACATCTACTTTGATTTCTACCAAAAATACGAGAGAGAGAGAGAGAGAGAGAGATGAGATACGAGCGAGAGGAGAGAGAGAGAGAGGATGATGAGAGACTGGAGGAGACGAGAGAGCGAGAGAGAGAGAGAGAGTAGAACGAGAGAGAGAGAAGATGAGAGAGAGAGGACTGAGAGATCACTAGAGGTGCTGAGAGTCGAGACGACGATGAGAGAGAGAGAGAGAGAGAGAGAGAGAGAGAGAGAGAGAGGAGACCGAGAGAGAGAGAATGAGAGAGAGAGAGAGAGAAGAGAGCATGAGAGAGGAGAGAGTGAGAGAGAGAGAGACGAGAGAGAGAGAGAGAGAGAAGAGAGAGAGAGAGAGACGAGACGATCGAGAGAGAGAGAGAGGAGAGACCGAGAGAGAGAGAGAGAGAGAGAGAGAGAGATTGAGGGAGAGAGCGAGAGGAAGAGACAGCGCTGAGAGAGAGAGAGACGTGAGAGAGAGCATGAGAGACTGAGAGAAGGGATGAGAAGGAGACGAGACAGAGAGAGAAGAGCAGAGAGAGATATGCCATCATCGTCATAACAGGCTATCTTGTCCGAGCAGTGTTCTGTGGTTCCAGGGGCGCCGACACAAGTTAATGGTGTTAATGTTCACGGAATGGATTATGAAGGGCCTGGAGGAGGAGGAAGGGGGGAGGCCATTCCAATCCGCCGAGCCCTTAAGGCCCCATCCAGGTGGATCTGGTCGTACGACCATCGGACAGATGTTGTGATCAACTCAGATTGTCGAATCGTGAGTGGGGTGATTTTGGTCTGTCCGACCGACTGACAGCTGGTCGGATGCGACCAAGCAGTGTTTGGTTTTTAGATCCGACAGATCGTCCGGTTCAGACCGGATCGTATCGTGCGTGTGCTGATCGTGAGGCCAACCGTCAGTTTCGCCACTGACAGCGTCGCGAGAGGGTTACCAAAATGAATTGTTTCTTTGAAAACAAGCACTTTTGGACATAATTCATCCAATTATATAAAAACTGTGAATGTTTGTGGGAAATAAAAAGCAAATAGTAAATGGATAAATATAATATAAATGCAACTTATGAAGTATTGGTAGATAAACTCAGTGAGCGTGACAGTGAGCGACAGTGAGGCTAATGTTGAAACAGTAAAAAATAAATAATATGAGAATTATAATTTAAGTGTGTTCCGGAAAGAAATTAAAAAAATAACTGCCTCTATGATGTCTGGTGCGAGTGCGGATGATGTTTACGCTCCTTCCATCAAAAGTAATTTCTCGTTGCAGAGAGCCATCATGGGAACCGCCCTCCGCCGTTTCTTATCACCAACTAAACTAGTCTTGAGGTGCGGTCGGATCGTTAGTGGGTGGTAGGAAATCCATCGGATCAGGTCTGTCGGATCAGATCGTACGACCAATCGTAACGTGGATGGGGGCCTTTAGAGTGGCTGGCGAAGCTTGAAGGGGAGGAGGGAGGGGAGGAGGGAGGCAAGAAGGGGAGACAGATTACATTGGTGACTAATAGATGTAACTAAAGAGTAAATTTAGAAAAGGATAACAGGCTCCCGTGTGTGTGTGTGTGTGTGTGTGTGTGTGTGTGTGTGTGTGTGTGTGTGTGTGTGTGTGTGTGTGTGTGTGTGTGTGTGTGTGTGTGTGTGTGTGTGTGTGTGTGTGTGTGTGTGTGTGTGTGTGTGTGTGTGTGTGTGCGCTGCCCTTTTTGTCTTCCATGTGTACTACACGTGTCTGCAATAATAGAATAAAATAAATTATATAAATTACATTAAATTATATAAAATTACATGAAGCTTCGCCACCATGGCGGAAAACAAGGGTTTGCCTACCAGATTCCCGGTGTGGCGGTGGTGGTGGCATTCATCCCTTTGTGTATTACATGATAAACAGTGTTTCTTGGGATCATTGGATATAGTCTGTAAAACACAATGAAGAAAACAGCTATGATGAAGAAAATTACCCGCAAAGGGTTGGTGATGGTTCCCTCCTGATCGTCGCGGTGGCGTCACTGTCTTCCTCAGGGGCGTCTGGCAGGACGCCTCGACCAGTGCCTTGAGGGAGTCTGAGGCCCTGAAGGCGTGGCAGGACAAGGGCCTCCATGCCACCACTGCGTGGCAGGCACGGCAGCTCCTGCGCTCCCCTGTGGTGGCTGGGCCTCTGCGTCCCACCCCACCCCAGGACCCAGTGGAGGCGTGCCAGGTCCCCGGCGAGGTGGAGTGGGGGAACCTCCTGGTGGAGACAAAGCGGATCCTTACCTGCCTCGAGGTGCAGGTGGTCAGGGCTCAACACCACCACGAGGCTGTGCCGCCAGGCAGACGGCACCACGTCATCGGGCCCCGGGGGGACGCCGTCCACAGACTGAGGCGGGACTGCCCCAACGTGCGCGTGACGGTGGCCCTGCCCCAGGACCGCGCCTACCGCCACGTCAGCCTGGAGGGCCCCGAGAGTGAGGTGGCCGCCGCCGCCGCCAAGGACATCACCGCCAGTCTTTCTTGACAAGTACACGTGTGAGGAGCAATGGGGAGGCGGGGGATGTAGGGGAGGTGAAGGGAGTGTGAAGTGCTTGGGGAGTGGGTGGGTGGGGATGGGTGGGCAAGGGGGTTAGTGGGCAATTTCCGAGGAATCTCTTTGTCAGGGAGAAGTGTGTCGAGATTTGAGGTTCTGCCGTGTTGACAAAAAAGTAATGAGAAGTGTGACACGGTAAAAAAAGCTTATTAGAGAAAAAATGCCTATAGGGGCTGTATGGGCGTAGGCAGAACAAAAAATATGCAAGGGTGTGTGTATATATAACGATGCTTTTAATAGTAATACTGTTCTTATAACCACTACAACATAACAACTACTACTACTACTACTATTACTACTATTGATGATAATAACGATGATAATAATGGTAATAATAATAAATAATAATATGACGTGTCAGGTGACTTTTTTTTCCCACATTCCTATTATTTCATCCGTCACCATCATCCCCGCCTTCATCTTCCTCCTCCTCCTCCTCCTCCTCCTCCTCCTCCTCCTCCTCCTCCTCCTCCTCCTCCTCCGTTGCATCACCGATCTCCGTAAAAATTATTTCAATGTTAGAGTCGTTGATCGATGGAACAAGTTACCAGCAAATGTTGTCGGAGCCAACACAATAACTACATTAAAAAACAGACTTGACGCGCACTGTAAAGTAAATGGGTATTGATAGTGTGAATTCGTATCTAGTCCCCCGTATCGATTAGTTGTAGTGGTAGTGGTAGTTGTAGTTAGTATTTTTCATATCCTATCATTCTGCACTATGAAATTTCCATGTTCCTATCCTCTTTAGGGACATGGTATCATTTTCCAACTGTTTTCTTACAAGTAGTTGATAGTTAGTAGTATGTAGTTCAGCAGATACCCTCGCTATGGACCAATAGGTCTCCTGGTGTCTGTTACTCCTATGTAATCCTATGTAATCCTCCTCCTCCTCCTCCTATCTCGCACCCAAAGACACGAAAAAAACACCTCCCTTCTCCTCTCCACCCACCCACACCGTTCCCCACCTTGCCTCCCCTTTTTCCCTCCCCTCTCCACCAGCACTCCCTCCCTCTCCCCCTCCCCTCCCTCATCACTCTTCCCCCCCCGCGACACCACCTCGGGATAGAGACACAAGCGGGAAGACGATAACTGAACCTCCTTCCTTACCTCCTTACCTCCTTAAATATAACTCCTAATTCCTCCTCATTCTCTTCTTCCTCTTCTTCTTCTTCTTTTCCTGTACGTCACATTGCTTAACGTCACAAAATCTCTCTCTATCCCGAGGTGGTGTTGCGGGAGGGAGAGTGGTGAGGGAGGGGAGGGGGTGAGGGAGGGGGTGCTGGTGGGGAGGGGAGGGGAGGGGAAAGGGGGAGGCAAGGTGGGGAGCGGTGTGGGTTGGTGGAGAAGAGAAGGGAGGTGTTTTTTTCGTGTCTTTGGATGCGAGATAGGAGGAGGAGGAGGAGGAGGAGGAGGAGGAGGAAGGCGGAGATGATGGTGACGGATGAAATAATAGGAATGTGGGAAAAAAGTCACCTGACACCTCATATAATTATTATTATTACCATTATCACTATTATTATTATTTATTATTGTTTTCATTATTATACCCTGTATTTCTACGAAGGCATTCATTACTAAAGATTCCAGTTAGCCTCTTCAGATATTTATTCACCATGCATGTTTTGTTGCTATAGTACAAGGCAGAGAAAACACAACAGGGTGATCTGAATATATTTCCCTCTGCGCAGAAACGATACCAATGGGTTTTTTTCTCATCCGAAACAGCATCATCAAGCAGGCTAATACACAAACGTTTTTTATTTATTATCCGAAATATAATATCATCAAGCAGGCTAATATCTCGCAAGGCCTGCAGATGGCTCACTCCTATGTTATTTAAACCTGCTCAATTATGTCAACTCCGTGAAATGTCAGTGACCACCCCACGCATCATAATTGTTTCATCGGGTCATGCATTATCTAGCCGCCTTTAAAGCTCCCCATTGACGCCGCACTAACTAAATGAAATATAACATCACATCTTTTGTTTAACCAGTTTTCATGGACTGTTTATTTTCCTGTTATGAATGGAAATGTAGTATTTTAGCCACCTCCTTCGTCATTAAAGTAAATAAGTGTCGTCAGAAAGGCTTGGGAGGGACGGAGGAAGGAAAAGGAAGAAAGAAGGAGGGAGAAACAGATACGACGATAAGCGGTAAGGTAAAGTAAGGAAGAGAAGGAGGAGGAAGGTGGGAAGTCAAGAGTTCAAATACAGTTTAGAGATGGCACACACAAGAAAAAAGGAAGGGAAGGAAGCAAAGGAGTGAAAGAAAGAATAAAAGGAAAGGGAAAAAGGACAAGAGGCAGGGAGGGAGTTAAGGAGAGAGAGGAGGGAGTAAGGAGAGAGAGAAGGGTGTAAGGAGTAAGGAGAGAGGAGGGAGTAAGGAGGCAGGGAGGGAGTTAAGGAGAGAGAGGGAGTAAGGAGTAAGGAGAGAGGAGTAAGTAAGGAGTAAGGAGAGAGAGTAGGGAGTAAGGAGTAAGGAGAGAGAGTAGGGAGTAAGGAGTAAGGAGAGAGGAGTAAGTAAGGAGTAAGGAGAGAGAGTAGGGAGTAAGGAGTAAGGAGAGAGGAGTAAGTAAGGAGTAAGGAGAGAGAGTAGGGAGTAAGGAGTAAGGAGAGAGGAGTAAGTAAGGAGAGAGAGTAGGGAGTAGAGTAAGGAAGAGAATAGTAAGGAGTAAGGAGAGAGAGTAGGGAGTAAGGAGTAAGGAGAGAGGAGTAAGTAAGGAGTAAGAAGAGAGAGTAGGGAGTAAGGAGTAAGGAGAGAGGAGTAAGTAAGGAGTAAGGAGAGAGAGTAGGGAGTAAGGAGTAAGGAGAGAGGAGTAAGTAAGGAGTAAGAAGAGAGAGTAGGGAGTAAGGAGTAAGGAGAGAGGAGTAAGTAAGGAGTAAGGAGAGAGAGTAGGGAGTAAGGAGTAAGGAGAAAGGAGTAAGTAAGGATAAGAGAGAGAGTAGGAGTAAGAGTAGAGAGGAAGTAAGTAAGGGTAAAGGAGGTAGGGAGTAGGAGTAAGAAAGAGGGAGTAAGTAAGGGGAGTAGGAGAGGTAGAGAGAGAGGGTAGGGAAAAGCTATAGG
>JACEEZ010024616.1:0-13560 GCA_016584305.1 Chionoecetes opilio
TAATTTAAAAAAAAAAAATGGGTTTTTACAAAAAAAGAAAAACTATTGAAAAAAAACCCGCCCTTAAAAAACCAAAAAACCTTTATCACAATAAATAACCGGGTTACTCTTTTATTTTTTAGCTTAAATTTATCGATGTAATATTTATGGGTGCAAAAATTCAAAAAAAAAGGATTTTTAACATCAAATTGTAGGAAAACAGCTATATATCCCGATAACTAACAAAAATCTTAAAAAAAGAACACTTTGAGGGTAAAAAGCATACTTGGTCGACAAAAAAAAATGGTTCTGAGTTCTTGTGGGTGGGTTAAGCTTTTTGCGCTGATTTGAAAAGGCATTGCTTCTCTCTAGCATGTTATTTTTTAAAAATAGGGCTTTTAAATTGAATACTATTAAAATTTAATAGTATACAAATTATTAATAATCGAAACGATCCCCCTACGTAATAATATTATCGAAAATAAATTCTGGAGTCCCTCGGCTTATTAGGACCAATGTACATACAGGAAATAAATATACTTAAATTATGTTCCAAATTAATCTGAAAATGTCCAATCTTGGAAATACCCGAAAAAATTGTAAATTACAGTAAATTTGATTTTTGATATGCGAAAAAAGTCATATTTTAAATTTTTTTTACCCCTTCAAAAATATATTAAAATACTTAAAAAAAAAGTGTTTTAAGTTTAAAATTATCCTAAATTTCATAAAAAATTTATTCTTATAATTTTGAAAATATTTTTTAGAAAATATCAAAATGTTTTTACTACGAATAAAGGAATATACTTCAATTTGTAGAATAAAACACCCTTTTCATGATAAACTAGCTAAAATAATTGAAAACAAAACTTTTAGGGTTTTTATAGCATTATGATCGTAAAACACTTGTTAATACTAACACTAATTTTACAGAAACTATAAAAAAACGCTTACAATATACTTTATATCCCAATAAAAAACCCCCTTCTTTTTATTTTTTAGCTTATTTAATGAAAAGTACTTATGGGGTGAAAATTATTCTAAAAAAAGGATTGTTATTAAATTTGTAGAAAAACAGCTATTATCACTGATAACTAGCTAAAACGATGAAAAGAACAATTTTGAAGGTGTAAAGTTATCGTGGTAAATTCCCTTTCATTTATGATAAAACACTAAAATTTACAAGGACTATGAAAAACACGTGTAAATACAATTGTATCAAAATTTAAAGATTCCAAACTCCTATTTAACTTCAGTATTTTAAAAATAGATTTTTAACGAAACAACTTTTAAAAATCACATTTTAAATTTTCTCTTTTAAAAAAAGGCGGAATAATGTCTTTTTTTCGACATTTTTTCCCCTTCAAAAAAATTTAAAAACTTTAAATTTTTTTAAAAGTTTAAAAAATGAATCCTAAATTCATGAAATTACATTTTTTAAGTATAATTTTGAAAAATATAGTTTAGCCATGAGCCAGCCAATATGGGTCCCACCTGGGTGACAAACCGAATGGTCTAAAATTTTTATAGATGACAAAATACTTTAAGATATGATACCCTTTCCCCGCCGGTAGTTTAGTCTGTTTTTTTGAGCAAGGGGGGGGCTACCCAATAAAAAAAGATTTTCAGCGTGACGCTCGGGGTTTTCCTCTTTTTCTTTTAAAACAACACCGATCGTTGCGAAACTTTGGACACCTATGTAGAATTTGATTCTCTACCAGAGTTTTCCTAGGTTTTTTTAAATTTCCTCTATTTGGGATTACCCTAAAAAAATTAATTTTTTATTTTCCAAAATCTGGAATAACCCCTAAAATGGGGAGAAATTAAAAAAATATTTTCCCAACACTTTTATAATTTGATTCTACAAGAGTTTTCCGTTAATTTTTCAATTTTCCCCAAAAATTTAGGGTTTTTTTTAAATTTTTGGTATTTTTTGTGGAAAATTTTTCTCTGGAAACAAGAGAATTAAGAAATTATCATCGGGATGGGCGTCTTCCAACAATTCCAATCCCTCTCCCCCCATGGGGAAGGGGTTTTCGGGATGCGGGGTCTTAGAACTGTGTGGGGAACAGGTGTATCGCAGAAGGATCATGCAGGGGTGTGGAGGGCGGAGGTACAACAGAGCGTGAGATGCACAACTGTGTAGGAACATATGAGGCTTGCATGGAAAGGTTTCCTTCCTGGCTAGAAAAAACCATTCAAGGGACATACACCATTGGGGGGAAAAAGAAAAACAACAGCTTCCACAGCAATTGTTCAGGGAACCTTTCAGAGCATGGAGAGTGAATCATGCACACAATCCTGAAGCTTTTCCCAAGTTTATCTTGGCCCCTAAGAGATGAAAAAAACCCTCTCAGCATTCTGGATGTCTACCTGGACAGGTTGAGACAGGGGCCCCTGGTTCGAGCCTCCAAGAAGGCAATGGATGCTTCACAGGGCAATCCGACAGAAAACCGTAGTGTTTTCCCATGACAAGGTGAACATCCCCGATTCCTCCCTACTACTTATGATGTCTCGACTGCCCATTGAACACCAGGGGTCCATAAAACTTTGCAAGGGGCTTTTGGGCCCAGATCGGTACAAGGAACCCCTTTGGAGGATTCCTGTGGACAGCCATCGAAGAGACGATCAACAAAGACCCCAAAACACCAGGGGGCACAAAGGTCAGCCTAAAGGGGGAGCTGTCGCATTTCTACCTGACTCGGAGTATCCAGCAGATACTTGAGGCAGCTCAGGGGGCCCTGGATAGGCCAAAGGTATACGACTCAGCCACCCAGACCCAAAGATGCCCAGGTTTGAAAGATGAGGGCCCAGTCAATCTTGTTAATGATGGAGACCATGGGTTTAACCCCTTCAACGCAGACAAAGGGGATTTGTCAGTTTTCAACTGCGACTCAGCACCACCAGAAGTTGCCAAAAAACCTTCTAGGGGCCACAGAATAGGAGAGGATGCATACAAGCCCTTTAAAGGGAAAAGGGGCCCGGAGAACGATACGCCAACAACGTTTCATGACACGATGACGAAGCGAAACTGAGAAAAGTTTACTAACACAGAATGAAGCCACGCTCACAAAGGCCGCCAAAGGGGGCTACTTGAAGGGGACAGGAAACCCATTTTTCCCGATGATCCTTGTTGTGAGAACAGAAAGCTCAAAATATGATTCTTTGGGCCCTCCCCCGGGGGCCTTTTCCAGGGCATTTCCCGCGGTGATGGGTCTCTCCCCAAGGGGCCAACAAGGCTGCCCTAGCAAGGGGGTTGGGGAGGATTTTTTCCTGCAGGGGTGATCCCCCGGGCCCCGTACCATAATTGGGGAGAGCCTGGCCCGAAACTGAAGGAAAAAGACAACACTTTTCCAGCTTGCAGGCACAGCACGAGTCACGTTGTCCAAGGGTGCTAAGAGAGGCGCATGATGGTGTTGAAAGTCTACAAGGAGCACCTCAAAGATGCAGAACAGCCAACAGAAGTGCACACAGGGATCCATTCAAGAACATTTAACCCGGGCACAACATCCCCGCAGTGGGGAAAAATTACTCGGTAGTTCCCCAAAAAGGCAAGTCTCATCAAATTTTCCCGGTAGAAGAATGGAAAAAAAAACCACAGCCAGGGAGAAGCTCGAGGGCAAGGGGCGATGCACATGTGAAGCCTGCTTCAAGATACCAAAGAGGTGGGAAGAGGCTCCTGAGTTTAAATCAAATCAAAAGAAGCAGAAACCGCCTCCTTTTCCATGCACTTCATGCAGCAGAATCGGTAAAGTCTGTCATCATCACTGCAGAGGGGTACAGACGTCATGGTCCCGGTCGGGATGTGCCCCAAAATCCATCCCACCTTTTCCCGAAGTGCGGGACGAAGAACCGGACAAGATTCCGGATTACCACATGAGCCGTACACTGGGAGGCAGCGTGTGGATTTATTTATTGGTATGCATGCCTTTACAGGCGTGATACGTCGTGCATTTCCGGCCGGGGGAAGAGACGACACTCAAGCAGGTGAAATGGACAAGACATACCAGGATGCTTTCCCCGAACTTGGGCCCCAGGAAGGTCTCCTGAACCTTTTGGGAAACACAGGAAAACACCTCCCCTGACCTCCCCTTTTCCCACACAACTGAGGTGAACAAGCTTCGGGATGAGCTGTTCTGTGCGAGACTGGAGAGGTGGAGTCAAAGGGCAACTCCCCCCTTGTGAGGATGCCCCTTTAGCAGCATACGTGCAAATACAGGTGCGATCTGGAGGAGAATCTGCAGAGCCAGCCATTTGTTGCGAAAACCAACAGATGCGGCTGGATGACAGATGGGACGGCAAGTTTTCGGGCAAAATGGATGGAGGCTCACCCGCACAATGCGTTATGCGCTACTGTCCGCAAGTTTGTGCGGTCATGCGAATCCCTTAAATGCACTTTCTCAGAATGGCCCCGAAGTGTCGGGGCATGTGCGGTTTCAAAATGCCAGAACAAGGCTTTGAAGAAGAGCCGGTAGCACAACAGTCAGATTCCGAGCTGACAATGATATTGAGGAGGATTAAATTGGGGCCCTAATAGTAAGTACAAGCCCCTGGCTGCTTATGTGTTTAAAGGACTTGTATTTAAAAGTGACAATACTTATTCATTTTAGTCATTTAGGGATTTTCCGCCCCCAAATTTTTACATTTTAAAATTTTTCGATTTTCGGAGGGGGGTGCTATTCAAAAAGTGAAACGACCATTTAAATACCAGTGTGCAAGGGCTATCATATCAAAACATAAACTAGGACAGTAGCAAGCTAAAAACACTAAGAGAATTAGTCCCCCCCGGGTGGTACCGATATCCCAAAATTCGGGGGGGGCTCATGGGTAGTTGTGTAAATAGTGAATAATGTAAATTTCGAATTTTTTGCCTCATAAAACTTTATAAATACTTTAAATAAAGTATTTTAATATTAAATTATACCTAAAATTTTTTAATAAATAATATTTTTTCTATTAATTTTTTAAAATAGTTTTAGCAAATATCAAAAATATTTAGCTACCGATATAAAAGGGAAAATACTTCAATTTTTTGTAAAAAACAGCTCTCACTAATAACTGCTAAAATCATTTAAAACACTACATTTTATGGGTAATAGCAATAGGGTAGGTAAAAAATTGTTATTACAATATCACTTAAATTTACAAGAAATTTGAAAAACGCTACAATATACCGTTATACACATAAATAATCTTTCTTTCTATTTTTTGCTTTTTTAATGTAAGCTACTTATCGGTGCAAATTTTTCAAAAAAAAAATGGTTTATACTTCAAAAAATAGGAAAACAGCTATTTTATCACCGATAACTAGCTAAATCATTGAAAAGAACACATTTTGGGGTATAAATTATTATCATCAGTTAATTCCTACTATTTATGATATGACACTACAATTTTTTCTATTTGTTAGTTTAAATTTTATCGGTATGTAAGCTACTTATCGGGGGCAATTATTCTAAAAAAAGGATTGTATACTTCAAATTGTAGGAAAACAGCTATATATCACCGATAACTAACTAAAATCTTTCAAAAAAACACATTTTGAGGGTATAAAGCATTACTCTGGTCGATACAAAAAGGGTTTTCTGAGTTCATTGTGTGTGGGTTGGAAGCATTTTCGCTGCTGATTTGAAAATGGCATTGCTTTCTCTCTAGCACGTATAGTTTTTTGAAATATCGGCTTTTTAAATTTTAAAGCTATTATAATTATATACGTATATATAATTATATAATTAATCGAACGATCCCCCTACTTTAATATATATAACTCGTAAATAATTCTGGAGTGCCTGCGGCTTTATTAGGACCTAATGTACATATCTGGCAATAAATTACTTAAATTATGTTCCAAATATATCTGAAAATTTTGCCACATCTTGTAAATATCCGAAAATATGTCAATCACAGTAGATTTTGGACTTTTATATATATATATATATATATATATTTTATATAAAATATATATATATATATAAAATATATATATTTTATATATATATATATATATATATATAAAATATAAAATTATATATTTTCTGTATTTTGGAGCACAACTTCGAAATTTTTTTGAGAGAAAGATCCCGGCTAGTTCGAAGAACAGTCGATCTAGACTGTTCTTCAAAGAACAGTCAAGATCTAAAATTGTTATTAAATATACATATGATCAAAACTATACCTAACACCATAAAGTACTAACTCTGCTCCATAGTACATCAGAAGTGTTTCTGTAGTTTGCTTTTTCCCGTTTGTAGGACAACTACTTTCACGTTGTAGCGTCCAGCAATAGTCCCCTATCATGTGGGACTGAATCATCCTTGGTATCGGGTTTCCATGGGGGCAATGTCCTGGGAAACGTTCCCCCTCTCATCACTGACCGCGCCAAGATTCGTTGGGAAGAATCAAGATGTGAAGGGAAAAAAGTGGATTTGAAGTGACATCCGAGCTCCAAGCGCATGGTAACTCTTCAACATGTCATTTACAAGTTTCCTTATAATTCGATGCTCGCCCATTACCTAGGTAGTTTCCTTATAACAGCCAAAAAGCTCTTCCAAGCAGCTTTTTTCCAGGACAGTTAGGCTCTTTACAGAGTCATCATCATTGATTAGTTGAGAACTTTAGGGCCATTGAAAACACCTGCCTTTACTTTGGCTTCAGATACAGTGCGTTAAAACTTTGCAAACAAATACTGAAGCCAGCACCATTTTGATCCATGGCCTTCACAAAAATTTTCATTAACCCAATTTTTTCAGATGCAATGGAGGTAAGTTTCACCTTTTTTACTGTCAACAAGAGGTTTGTACATACAGTTGAACCTGCCAGGGGAGTCTTTCGGTTCGTGCTGGCCATTCCTTTTGTTTGTAATGTTTGCTGTCCGCTCTAGAGTCCCACAAACAAAGAAAACACATGTGCTTAGTGTAAACCTAACAGGAGTCATAGAAGCACAATAAATAACCTCTTTCTCTTCATTTGTTAGCTTATTGTAATGTAAGCTACTTATCGGGCCAAATTATTCTAAAAAAGGATGGTATACTTCAAAAAATAGGAAAACAGCTATATATCACCGATAACTAGCTAAAAACATTGAAAAGAACACCCTTTTTGAGGGTAAAAAAGCATTATCATCCCGTTAAATTCCTACTATTTATGATATAACACTACCATTTACAAGAAACTATGAAAAACACGTGTAATATACAATTGTAATCACAATATAGAGTCTCAAACTCCTATTATAAGCTTACAGTAGTTTAAAATAGCACATTTTAATGAAAAAAACAATAAAACCCACATTTAAAAATTCCTCTATCAAAAAAAGGAATGAATAATGTCAATTTTCAATATTTTTTAGGCTTTCAAAATACACTAAAACACTTGAAAAAACGTTTTTTTAAGATTAAAATTGATACCTAATTTCATGAAAAATACATATTTTAAGCACATAATATTGCAAAATATATTTGTGTAAAAAATGCTGAAAAATATGAAATTTCGACATTTTTTTGCCTTACAAAAAAACATTAAAATCCTTGAAAAAACGTTTGTTTTTAAGATTAAAATTGATACCTAAATTTCATAAAAAATACCATATTTGTAGCTATTAATTTTGTAAAATATGTTGTACCAATATCAAAAGCTATTCAGCTACTGATATAAAGGAATATACTTCAATTTACAGAAAAAAATAGCTCTTTACTGATGACTAGCTAAAATCATTTTAAAAACTACATTGTAAGGGTTTATAGCAATATGATCAGTAAAACTACTTGTATATATACAAAAACGCTACAGTTTTAAAAAGAAACTATGAAAAACGCTTGCAATATACCATTCTATCACAATAAATAACCTCTTACTCTTCTATTTTTATAGCTTAATGTAATGTAAACTACTTATAGGTGCAAATTATTCTAAAAAATGGATTGTATACTTCAATTTGTAGGAACACATGTTATATCACGGATAACTAGCAAAAATCATTAAAAAAAACACATTTTTTAGGGTATAAAACAATAAACATAAGTTAAATTCCTTCTATTTATTATATAACACTACAAAATACAAGAAACTATAAACAACCACGTGTAATATACAATTGTATCACAATATAGAGTCTCAAACTCCTATTATAAGCTTACAGTAGTTTAAAATAGCATTTCTAACGGGAAAAAAACTATAATACCACATTTTGAATTTCTCTATCAAAAAAGGGCTAAATAATGCCAATTTTTAGACATTTTTAGCCTTTCAAAAATACATTTAAAACACTTGAAAAAACGTTGTTTTTAAGATTAAAATTGATACATAAATTTCATTAAAAAAACATATTTTTAATCTCATAATATTGTAAAATATAGTTGTGTAAAAGTGCAGAATAATGTCAAATTTCGACATTTTTAAGCCTTTCAAAAATACATTAAAATACAAGAAAAAAAATTGTTTTTTAGATTAAAATAGTTCCTAAATTTCATAAAAAAATACATATTTTTTTGCTATTAATTTTGTAAAATAGTTGTAGCAAAAATCAAAAAAGCTATTTGGCTACCGATATAAAGGAATATACTTCAATTTGTAAAAAAAAACCACTCACTGATACTCTGATAACTAGCTAAAATCATTGAAAAACTTTTATTTTATGGGTTTTATAGCAATATGATAATAAAACTACTTGTGGGATATACAATAACGCTACAGTTTAGAAGAAACTATGAAAACGCTTGCAATATACCGCTATATCACAATAGATAACCTCTTACTCTTCTATTTATAGCTTAATGTAATGTAGCTTACTTATAGGTGCAAATTATTCTAAAAAAAGGATTGTATACTTATAACATGTAACACAACAATTTACAAGAGACTATGAAAAACACGTGTAATATACAATTGTATCAAAATATAGTCTCAAACTCCTATTATAAGCTTACAGTAGTTTAAAATAGCATTTTCTAACGAAACACTATAATACCACATTTTGAATTTCTTTAATAAAAAAAATGGCTGAAATGTCAATTTTCGACATTTTTAGCCCTTCCAAAAATACATTAAAAAAATTGAAAAACGTTTTTTTTAAGATTAAAATTAATATCTAAATTTCATGAAAAATACATATTTTAAGCTCTAATATGTAAAATATGGTTGTGTTTAAGTGCTGAAAAATGTCAAAATTTCGACATTTTTTACCCCTTCAAAAATACAGCAAATACTTGAAAAAACGTTGTTTTTAAGATTAAAATTGATACTAAATTTCATGAAAATACATATTTTTAGCTCATCATATTGTAAAATATAGTTGTGTAAAAGTGCTTAATAATGTCAAATTTCGACATTTTTTAGCCCTTCAAAAATACATTAAACACTTGAAAAAACGTTGTTTTTATTTGGTTAAAATTTTGGTTGGTTGGTTTAAATTGATACCTAAATTTCAGGAAAAATACATATTTTAAGCTCATAATATTGTCAATATAGTTGTGTACAAGTGCTGAATAAAGTCATATTTCGACATTTTTAACCTTTCAAAAATACATTAATATACGTGGAAAAAACTTTGTTTTTAAGATTAAAAAAGATTCCTAAATTTCATAAAAAAATACATATTTTTAGCTATTAATTTTTGTAAATATAGTTGTAGCAATATCAAACAGCTATTTACCTACCGATATAAAGGAAAAATACTTCAATTTGTAGAAAAAACAGCTCTTCATTGATAACTAGCTAAAATCATTGAAACACTACATTTTATGGGTTTATAGCAATATGATAAGTAAAACTACTTGTTTTAATACAATTTAAAACTACAGTTTACCAAAACTATGAAAAACGCTTACAATATACGTTATATCCCAATAAATAACCTCCTACTCTTTTTATTTGTTAGCTTAAATTTAATGTAAGCTACTTATAGGTGCAAATTTATTCTAAAAAAAGGGGTTGTATACTTCAATTTGTAGAAAAACAGCTATAAAAATCACTGATATCTAGCTAAAATCGATGAAAAGAACACATTTAGAGGGTGTAAAGCATTATCGTAAGGTAAATTCCTTCTATTTATGATATAACACTACAATTTACAAGAGACTATGAAAAACACGTGTAATATACAATTGTATCACAATATAATGTCTCACAAATCCTATTATAAAACTTACAGTAGTTTAAAATAGCATTTTCTAACGAAAACAACTATAATATCACATTTTGAATTTCTCTATTAAAAAAGGGCGGAATAATGTCAAATTTTTGACATTTTTTTAAACCCTTCAAAAATACATTAAAAGACTTTAAAAATTTTGTTTATAGGATTAAAATGGATACCTAAATTTCATGAAAAATCATATTTTAAGCTCATAATATGTAAAATATAGTTGTGTAATATGCTGAATAATGTCAAATTTCGACATTTTTTAGCCCTTCAAAAATACTTTATAAATACTTGAAATAACGTTGTTTTTAATATTAAAATTGATACCTAAATTTCATAATAAATACATATTTTTAGCTATTAATTTTGTAAATATAGTTGTAGCAAATATCAAAAGCTATTTAGCTACCGATATCAAGGAATATACTTCAATTTTTAGAAAAAAACAGCTCTTCAAATAATAACTAGCTAAAAACATTGAAAACACTCATTTTATGGGTATATAGCAATATGGGTAGGTAAAACTACTTGTATATATACAATATCACTACAGTTTACAAGAAACTTAGAAAAACGCTTACAATATACCTTTATATGACAATAAATAACCTCTTACTCTTCTATTTGTTAGCTTATTGTAATGTAAGCTACTTATCGGTGCAGATTATTCTAAAAAAATGATGGTATACTTCAAAAAAATAGGAAAAACAGCTATATATCACCGATAACTACTAAAATCATTGAAAAAACACATTTTTTAGGGTATAAAATTTTTTATCATCAGTTAAAATTCCTACTATTTATGATATAACACTACAATTTTTTTTATTTGTTAGCTTAATTTTTCGGTATGTAAGCTACTTATCGGTGCAAATTATTCTAAAAAAAGGATTGTATACATCAAAATTTTAGGAAACAGCTATATATCACCGATACTAACTAAAATCATTCAAAAGAACACATTTTGAGGGTATAAAGCATTACTCTGGTCGACAAAAAAAAATGGTTCTGAGTTCATTGTGGGGGGGTTGGAAAGCATTTTCCCCCCCCCTGCTGATTTGAAAAAAAGGCAATTGCTTTCCCCTCTAGCATTTTATAGTTTTTTTAAAATATCGGCTTTTTAAATTGTAATAGCTATTATATTATATACGTATATATAAATTATATAATTAATCGAAACGATCCCTCTAACGTTAATATAAAATTACTCGTAAATAAATTTGGAGTGCCTGTGCTTTAAATTTGGACCTAATGTTTCCAATCAGGCAATAAATATACTTAAATTTATGTTCCAAATATATCTAAAATGTGCCACATCTTGGAAATATCCGAAAATATGTCAAATTACGTAATTTTGACTTTTTTAATATTTCTGAATAAAGTCATTTTTTTTGACATTTTTTAGCCCTTCAAAATATATTAAAAAAAACTTGAAAAAAAGTTGTTTATAAGATTAAAATTGATACCTAAATTTCATAAAAAATTACTTACTTCTTTGCTATTAATTTTGTAAAATATAGTTTGTAGCAAAATTCAAATGCTATTTAGCTACCGATCTAAAGGAATTTTACTTCAATTTGTAGAATAAAACAGCTCTTCACTGATAAACTAGCTAAATCATTGAAAACACAACATTTTTATGGGTTTATAGCATTATGATCAGTAAAACTAAATTGTATATATACAATAACACTACAGTTTAAAAAGAAACTATGAAAAAACGCTTACAATATACCGTTATATCCCAATAAATAACCTCCTATTCTTTTATTTTTTTTAGCTTTTTTGTAATGTAAGCTACTATAGGTGCAAATTATTCTAAAAAAAAGAGGATTGTATACACAATTTAAAAAACATCTTAAAATCACTGATAAATACTAAAACGATGAAAGAACACATTTTGAGGTGTAAAGCATTATCGTTAAAGGGAAATTCCTTCTATTTATGATAAAACCTACCAATTTACAAGAGAACTATTTAAAAACACGTGTAATATACAATTGTTATCACAAAATAGATTCTCAAACTCCTATATAAGCTTACAGTAGTTTAAAATAGCATTTTCCTAACGAAAACAACTATATATCACATTTTTGAATTTCTCTATTAAAAAAAGGGCTGAATAATGTCAATTTTCGACATTTTGTAGCCCTTCAAAAATACATTAAAAGACTTTAAAATTTTGTTTATAAGATTAAAATTTGGGTACCTAATTTTCATGAAATATACATATTTTAAGCTCATAATATTGTAAAATATAGTTGTGTAAATATGCTGAATAATGTCAAATTTCGACAATTTTTAGCCCTTCAAAAATACATTAAAATACTTGAAATAAACGTTGTTTTTAATATTAAAATTGATACCTAATTTCATAATAAATACTATTTTTAGCAATTAATTTTGTAAATATAGTTTTTAGCCCCAATATCAAAAGCTATTTAGCTACCGATATAAAGGAATATACTTTCAATTTTTAGAAAAAAAAACAAACTCTTTCACTAATAACTAGCTAAAATCATTGAAAAACACTACTTTAATGGGTATTTTAAGAATATGATAGGTAAACTACTTGTATACAATATCACTACAGTTTACAAGAAACTTAGAAAAACGCTTACAATAACCGTTATATCACAATAAATAACCTCTTACTCTTCTATTTGTTAGCTTATTGTAATGTAAGCTACTTATCGGTGCAAATTATCAAAAAAGGATGTATACTTCAATAGTAAAAAAACAGCTATATATCACTGATAACTAGCTAAAATCGAAAAAAGAAACACATTTTGAGGAGGTAAAGCATTATCGTAAGGTAAATTCCTTCTATTTATGATATAACACTACAATTTACAAGAACTATGAAAAAACTATTGATAATTATACAATTAGTTAAACCATATAAGCTATAGTATTTAAAACATTCCCAGAAAACATAATAGTAAATTTTAATTCTTATTAAAGAAAATTCAATTTCGACATTTATTTCCTATTAAAAAAAAGTAAATAATGTCAATTTTAAAATATTTTTAGCCCTTCAAAAATACATTAAAAATTTTAAAAAGTTTTTTAAAAAAATGGATACCTAAATTTCATGAAAAAAATACTTTTTAGCCAAATATTCAAAATAATTTTAAAATTGCTTTTTAAAATTTTTTGACATTTTTTAGCCTTTCCAAAATACATTAAAATCCCTTGAAAAAAAAGGTTTTTTAAAAAAATTTTAATTTATAAAAAATTTTTTTAGCTATTAATTTTGTAAAAAAATATTGTACAAATTCAAAGCTTTTACTACCGATTAAAGGAATATACTTCAATTTTAAAAAAAAAAGCTCTTTACTGATACTACTAAAATTTTGAAAAACAAAAATTTTTAAGGGTTTTTTATAGGCAATTATGTTAAAAACTACTTTTTATATATAAATAACCTCTTTACAAAAATG
>JACEEZ010024619.1:0-12500 GCA_016584305.1 Chionoecetes opilio
CTCAATCGTTGCGATCTATTTCTGAAAAAGAGTCGTTTTTCGTGACCCTTATCTAAAAAGTTGCTACTCCTGTTGGGAGAATCTGAATATGATATGATTAGTTTTCAATTCGTCAATTTGTACTTGTCCAGAATTTTTCAGATCCGCTATGTACACGTCGTTTGTTCCTGCATGGATGACATAGAGAGTGTTTTCGTTGTGTTCTTTGTGACGTCATCGCAGGCGCAGTGATGTCGTGAGTCTTGCTCCTGGGAAACAGAAGCGCTTCCTTTTGTCACTCGTGACCCTACCACAAAACTCCACCAGTTGTCCTCGGAGAATTGAGTCCCCGATCAATCTGGTCTCATGTACGTCTTCCTTCATTTCGCCAAGAACCTGAAATTTATTGTAAGTTTTGATCGTTAGGGGCGCCTTGACTGCTGTTGGTCGTCGTGCTCCTCGCCTTACGGGAGCAAAGGGAGCAGGGGAAGGAGAAGACGAGGGAGCGGGGGAGGAGGAGGAGGCTGGCGTAGAGGAGTGAGAAGGGGAGGAGGAGGAGGAGAGGAGGAGGAGGAGGAGGAGGAGGAGGAGGAGGTGGAGGAGGAGGAGGAGGAGGAGGAGTTGGAGGCGGAGGAGGAGGAGGAGGAGGGGGAGGAGGAGGAGGGGAGGAGGAGGAGGAGGAGGTGGAGGAGGTGGAGGAGGTGGAGAAGGAGGAGTAGGAGGAGGGGGGAAGGAGGAGGAGGTAGAGGAGGAGGAGGTGGAGGAGGTGGAGGAGGTGGATGGGTTGGATGAGATAGAAGGGGATGTGGATACGGTTGGGCCGGGTAGATTTAAGGAGGTGGAGGATCTTAAGGTATAGGGGTGTGCGGGGGAAAATTTGGGAGAGGAGGATGAGGAGGAAGGGGGGGTAGAGGAGGAGGTGTTACTCGAGGCGGAAGAAAGGGAAGAGGAGGGCGAAGAGGAGGGCGAGGTGATGGCAGGTGTGGGTGGGGTGGAGGAAATGATGGCAACAGCCTTCCGTAGACTGTCATAACTCTCACGGAGACTGTCATGATTCTTCTTAAGATCATTGTACAGTGCGAGGGTTTCTTCTTGCTTGTTTGACAAGACACAAAGTCTACAGGCTGTGGAGTTGATGAAATATTGTGGTGCGAACTTTCCACTGCACACCAGACACTTGCGTAGAATGGAAGGCATGCTGAAAAATAAAATATTATGCGCTGCGGGGATTTAAATAGATGTACGGCAACTCGAAATAACAAAAACTGAAAACTTTTAAGACAAAGTGATGTATTCGTATTCGTTTATGTTATATCTGTTGGAAGCGTGGCGCGCTCTCTCTCTCTCTCTCTCCCTCTCTCTCTCCCTCTCTCTCCCTCTCTCTCTCTCTCTCTCCTCTCCCTCCCTCTCCCTCTCTCCTCTCTCTCTCTCTCTCTCTCTCTCTCTCTCTCTCTCTCTCTCTCTCTCTCTCTCTCTCTCTCTCTCTCTCTCTCCCTCTCCCTCTCTCTCCCTCTCTCTCAGGATGAAAAAGGAGGGACGCGGTTGAGGAGCAAAAATGGGTTGGTCTGTCCCTAGGGAATACTTTCTCAAAAACTGAGTGGAAATACCACACCTTGTACCAGTTTTAAGAATGCCACGAGATGCTATAGATTGAACTAAAAAACAACGTTTACGTTATTTAAAAACAAGCACAAATAAATTACAAATTAGGACATAGACCGTGCGGAGGAGGAGGAGGAGGAGGAGGAAGAGGTGGTGGAGGAGGTGGAGGAGGAGGAGTAGGGGTAGGAGGAGGGGGTAGGAGGGGGAGGTAGAGGAGGCGATGGAGGAGGAGGAGGAGGAGGAGGAGGAGGAGGAGGAGGAGGAGGAGGAGGAGGAGGAGGAGCGCAAAAGGTAGGAGTGTGTGGGGGCTGACGGATAGCGAGAGGTAGAAAGGGTTGATGACGGTACTAAGGATGAGACAGGGAGAGATGAGGGAGGGGTAGTTTTGCTATAGCATGGAGTCTAGGAGGAAGAGGAGGAGGCGGAGGGAGAGAACGAGGAGGAGGGGAAGAGGGAGGAAAAAGTGGGAGGGGTGAGAGAGGGAGGTACCTAGCAGGTGGGTACCCCGACATTGGAAATTACAAATTCTTTTAACACCTCGTAGCTACGCTTTAGATCTACATTTTGACTCTCTAAGAAACTCTCTCTCGCGCGTGAATCCTTAGTTAGCGTACAAAGCTCCTCTGTGAGCGTACAGAGCCTGCAGGTATAGGAATTTACAAAGTACTGCTTTGCAAATCTACCCTTACACTTAAGGCATTTAGTAAGTTGTGCAGGCATTCTGATAAAAGTTAGTAGGAAAGTTTACCAAAATAAATATGAATATATGTGTGTACGTACAAGGAGGCAGGTATGGTATAGGGTGTGTCTGCGGGTTTATCCCAAGGAGGGGATGAGGGACGCGGATGAAGTAGTTAAAGGGGATTTACGCAGTCAAAAGGTCATTCCCTGCACACAAAACGTAAGTTAGTCAAAGCCTTCGTCAAAATAACGCCGACTAATGTCTTAGTCACTAACATATTGGGTTTTATCCGTATCTTCTGTTTTCAAAGATTTACTTTTTGTGAAAATTTGGAAAAAACACTGATTCTGTACCAATACCTTAATGAGCTGATAATATTTATAATTTCTTAAAACGATGGTTCTTTGAAAGCATTTATTCATATTGCGAGCTTGGCATTTCCCCTCCGAAATTTGCAAAGTATATTGTCGTCTTGTATGACAATTTGATATCCTACGATACTTTGTTTAGAATCGTACACGAAAATACGAAAATTTGACTCACAAATAAAATTCTTATAAAGTCCACAAAAACTATCTTTGCACAAAAAAAAAACTATGTCGCTGTAAATTTCGCGAAGAGAGCATAATTAAACATGGACTTTTAGTCGTAATATATATATTTAAATTATTCTTTTTGGGGTGAAAAGTGGAAAAAATTTGTATAGTGGGAAGCTGAATTCAATAAATTTAAAAAGTCTTTTACTACTATATGATTTTACCTAGGGTTGTACATTCAATTGAAATAGATAATTCGATCTGGTGGTTTGGGGACGACAATTTCGCTTACAAATTTCCCCAGCCGGCACCCGCACAGAATCCGTTTTTTTTGCTTAAAAGTTTAGTCTAAATACTTTAATAGTCCCGCGAACCCGCGATTTAGGAAACAGCTGCCACGTCTGTGATGCCACATGGACATCACCAGGGCTCTAGTTTTCCCCCCAAGGGACTTCCAGCCACTGATTCCCCCCCAGGCCTTGCTCCACTCAACGCCCATAACGGGCAAAATTCTAAGGGTACATCTATACCCTCCTTTGCATAAACCCTTTTTTTATTCCCGTCAGGGATGAAATGGTAATGGGAGATTGGTTTCCCTGTAAGGCATTTCTAAGGGGGGGGTGCATCATTGTACACAAGTTGTTTCGTATCCCAAAAATTTTTTTTCGTATCTATATAAACCATAGCTTTTCGTACACTCGTCAGATTTGACTTGCCCTCTGGGCTACGAAACGACACCAGGAAATTACGAAAAAATTCAAAACGTGTACGAAACAACTAAAAAAACCTGGGTACGAACAACTTGTGTACGAAACCCCCCTCTAACCTTAGGAGGTTAGGTTGTTTATCGGGGTCGAGTACGCAGAGCCTCTCCGTGGGGACGTCGGTTCAATGGTTAGGTAAGGTGGATTTTTTACCTGGGGACCAAAATTTCCCTCAAAATTTTGTGGGTGTGGTTTCGTTTACCTTATTGGATTCTAGGAAACATTCTCTAGATTCCGTCGAAATCATTATTTTTTGAGATATGACATTTTGTTTTAGGGAGGTGAGAGACACTGTTTACGTCCCCCTCACCTTTTTCCTCTTTTGCCCTACATCGCCTCTGTTCTTTCCTTGCCGGGGGGAAGTCCTTTTTTAATGAGTTTTGGGCTTTAGTTGGAGGTTAAAGTGGTGGGAATAGGTTAGGTTAGGTTAGGTTGGTTAGTGAGTCAAAGGGGGGTTTAAAGTTAGTTTAATTTTCATATCTCAAAACACCCCTTCCTTTTAAAAACGTCATATCTCAAAAAGTGTGTTTTGCGACGGAATTTCAAAATTATTTTTTAGAATTATGTTTAAATCAAAAATCTAAGATTATAAAATTTCTTTCTCCATGTATTTTGGGGGTAAAAAATTTTTGGTCCATAAAAAAATTGCCCGAAATACCTAAATTTTGCAGTTATCCCCCTCCTAAAAAACCTGAGGACCCTTTGGGGAACGCGGAGTTTTTTGGGCGGGGAAGGGGGAAATGAGTTTGTATTGGGATAGATTTTGTAGATGACGTAAAATATATCCGGTATACACTATGGGATGTATAAACCCTAAAATACTAAAATTTTTAAAACCAATAACCTACAATACCCCCTATTTCTAGGGAATTTTTTCCCAACCAAAACCAAACCTTAAGGGGATAACGCAACAGGAGGTTTTTTCCGACGATTTTTAATGTACCATCATTTTTAACCCAAAACAAAATATATAAATAAGAATCTTTTAACGTAGTTCGTACTAAATTAGGGTTAAAGTAGTCTAAAACCCTCTAACCTAACCCCACTTTAACCGCTAAACCCAAATTCACTTAACAAATGTCCGCGGCAAGGGAAAAATTGAAGTGAGCGGTCACAAAGAAAAAAGAGTGGGCGCCGTAAAAATTGTCTCTCTTGTCCTTTCCTATCTCCATAAGTATTGATTTCACGGAAGCTCATTGAGATTTTTTTTAGAATCCAAAAAGGGGTAAAATTAAAACCAGGGCCCCACTTGTGTAGGGAATTCTGCTCCTAAGTAAAAAAAAATACCCACTGCCCAGTTAGGTTAGTGAGTTAGATTTTTGTATAAAACCCTGCCATACTCTTTTACTACCTTATAAGGACTAATTTTTTTGTATCATTTTTTTTATTAATTTCAAACCCTTGGCAACTGTTATTTTGGTCAAAATGTGAGGTTAGGTTAAAAAGTTTAGTATTATTTTTAAACTAAACAAAAAAAAACCAACCCTTAACCTTAACCTAACCTAACCTACCCTGGTACGGTACGTAGGGAGGGGTTGGCCTGGGGTCAGACTGTGCTGATGGCGACGCGAGTTGAAATATTTATTTAATTAAACATTTTTTCCCGTGTTTTTGATAAAGTAACAGCTGCCGGGGTTTGGAAAGGGGTTAGTAGAAGACATTGGGGACAAAAGATTAGCCCTTTCAAAAAGGTGTAAGTGAATAGGGGGCAGGGCGATAAAAGAAATTTTAACCAAACAAACTCAGATTCTTTAAAAAAAAAAAAATTCAGAAAAAATATAGTTTTCTTGAAAAAGGAGAGGTTGAAAAAGCAAAATCTTTACCGGTTAGTGAACTAACAGGGGGTTGGGAATATTATATTATTATATAATATATATAATATATATATATTTTTATATATATAAAAATATATATAATATATATATAATATATAATATACAGAAATTATCCCAAAAAATTGTGCTATTTTTTTTGGGTGTATTTGTGTTGTTTTGGTGTGTTTTTGGGTTGACAGGAAAGCCCAGTTCTGCTTAAAAATAACCCATACTATTATTGGGACTGGAAAAATAAGCGGGCTTTGTTTTCCCCATTTTTTTTGTCCCCTTGGGCCCATTTCACTGGATGGAAAAAAGAAAAAAAAAAAAATAATATAGACACAACTGAGTTTCACTGCAACCTTAATAACCATTTGTGTATAGTTTTTCTGCATATATGGGGGAAGTACTTTAACTTTAGACACTAACAAATAAAAACCTATTGGTAAATTTTCCACGGATTGGGGTCCCAAACCCAGCTGGGAGCGCGGGGGCCGCTATTTCCCAAGTCGGGAAAAAGGGTCCCCTTTCCCGGGGTGAAGTGCTTGGGCCTCGTTTCGAAAACTAACCAAGGATTTTCGTAAATGCCCTCATTGTGATTCCCACACAAAAGTTCCCATAATAATGGTAAGGAAAAACTAACCATACCTAACTTAACCTAACCTGACGGTTCCAGTAAAGTAGGCGAACCTTTCCGACTTGGGTAAATGCGCCGGGCCTATCACACACCATCAATTCATTAAACACTAACCCTTTATTTACCTAAATAACTAAAAAAAACCCTAACCCAAACCCAACCCTTACCAAACCCAAACTTAAAAAAACCCAAAACCAAAACATCCCTATAATATAACCTAAATTTTACTTAACCTATTACATAATTTAAAAAATTTTTTAATTTTTTTTTGGTTTCTGCAAGTGAAAAAATAACTTGTGGTATGAGTAAACTTAATAATCTTCGCGATATGCGCTATTAGAAAACTATTCATTGTTCTCAATATGTATATAAGTTGTTAAGGTTCGCTAAGTGGTTAATACTGCACAGCAAAAAAAAAAAATTAGAAACTTTGGTTTTAAAAAACGGCGGAAGTTCCGTCCATTATATCCGGCTGACCCAGTTTTGACTAAATTAATTCCCATTTTGTTTGTTCTATTAAGATTAGGAAAATTTAGAAAATTTTACCTGAAAAAAGGGGGGATCTAATAGAATTTACTGTTAGAAATTCATAGTTATTATTTTTAATCCCCCCCAGGTCAGAAAGTTAGTTAAAAACCTTGGAGTTAACCAATTTTTTAAACAACGGGGGGGCTGTGGCCCTCCTGGTTTTTGCTGAAGGTTATTAACTTGTCCAACCTTTGACCTGGGTTTTCTTTTAAAAACTCAAATAATATCATCTAAAAAAGGCCCGTCACAAACCCACTCAAGGGGTGACCGCCGCCACGCTAAAAAGTCTGTCCCACACCTCCCACTGGCACGGTTCCTTGACGGTTCTGCTTGCTCACGATAGCGTGACGTTCACAAAAACGCGACATACCGCGAGGCGACGGAGCTACGTACGAGTCCTTCAAATTTGAAATAAATTGATTTTGTCAGCATGAATGAAAAACACGCGTTGGGGGTTCACTAGGGGAAACCCCCTACGCCCTCCCTGAACGCCCATATCACTACTACTACCCCCCCCTCTTCTACTACCCACAATTATTATTATTATTATTTTATTATTTTTATTTTATTACTATTATTATTATTATAATATGTTTTAAGTTGATTATTTATAATTATTTATTTGATTTTGTTTTTTGGGGGAGAGAGAGTCGCACCCCCTTTTATCATGTACACACAAACCCGTTTTTCCCGGACTAATAGGGGGGGGCATGGTCCGGGAAGCAAAAGTCCGGGGGAAAACGCAACATCCAGGAATTTCCTTAAAAAAAAAAAAAGAAAAAAAAGTCCGATGCCATTTCCCACCCCCGGGCGTTTACCCACTCTAGTATTTATGTCCGGGAACCGCCAATATCAACTACCCCGCCGCGGACTTTTGCGTCCCCGAAAATGCTGCCCCCCTGGCGGGGGCAGCAGAAAGTGTTCAAAAATCTCAGAGAGTTCCTGCCCAGGGGGATGGGGGTCAGGGGAATAACGGAGGCCCCCCGGGGCAGGTAAACCGTGAGTGCGTGGGGGGCCCAAAAATAAACAATACACGCTGAGCATCTGCCACCTGGGGGGGGCAAAGGCACGACCAGGGTGACAAACGCTCGGGCCCCCGGGCAAAAATTTTTTCAATTTACGAAAAAGGCCAGGCATTTTTAACATAAAAAAAAAAAAAAAATGGACCTGGCTTCCCCGGACCTCGGAATTTGCCGGCAAATCCGTATCCGGGAAATTGAGGTCCGGGAAAACGAGGTTTGGTGTACACTCAAAAGGCCCCGGACCAGTGTTGTCACCCGCTGCCCACGCCAACCGCCCAAGGTTCGTTTTTTTTTTTCGGTGACTGCTCACGACACAACAATCCGTTAACCCCTTGAACCCAATGTTTCTTTTCTTTATGAAATTATCGTTAGCCCTAAAATTACAAAAAAAGTAGCTTATATACCAATTAGTTAGCGATAAAGGATACTAAACAGGTCTTATCTATAAAAATTGCTTTAAAATTTACAACAAAAATTGTCTAAAAAGTACCCAAATTTCAATGCAAATTTCGTTCTGGGGTTTAAGGGGTTAAACTAAATTGCTTCACAACCCAGCTAGACCTACTGGACCCACTTTTGACAAATAGGAGGCGGCCCAATTTTTTTTCCCGCCCCAAAAAAAAACCCTGAGGGGACAACGGTTCCCCGTTGCTCACAAACGCACTACGAGTCGGGGATTCAAGGGGCTTTGAGAAAAAGCCGTTACGACCTTGGTCATGTTTGTGACGGGCTTAATGGTATAGAAAAGAGCCCTGTAATTAGACAAAGAAAGAATATAAATGATTCGAAATAATGTATGTGATTGGACAACGTCTAAAATTTTCCGTTAAATTAAGTTTTAAAACATGGCTATTGTGGATTTACTCCATATTTTTCCAAAAATTTTGAATCTTTTGTAATTTTTTGTATATCTGTCGCATTCATTTGCTATGCACACGTTTGGTGACTGGGGGATGTCAGCGGGTTTGTTTTCCCCCATTGTTTTTTGGGGGGTCACCCTCAAACTGCTTTTCATAAGCTAGGTTAACATTTTTTATTAATACATATTATGCAGTCATTCCCCGAGGTCCAAACACCAGTGTGATGGACCTAGATTGGTCAACGCACCACAGTTTTTCATGTTCTTCATAAAAAAAAAGTGTTGAATACATTGAAGCGTTAAAAATTTTTGGAAAACAATCTCTTTAAAAAACATCTACAAAAAACATGAAAATCAGGCTGAGGGACCCTAAGAGATTGACTAGTGAACAACAAGAAACAGGTTTTTTTAATTTAATTATTTTTATATATGGTTTTTAAAACCCTACAGGGCAGTGTTATTTAGTCTTTTTAAAACTATTTTTGATGCCTTTTTTTTTACTGCCCCACGGCCCCCTCTCAAAATATAGGTGAAGGTTCCACACTCCCTTCCTTTTTGTGTTTTTAATTTCTACCTTTCCCTGCTCCCTTCTTTGCACAGAGTCCTCTTCCATTATCATCTGTTTATTAAATATTTTTTGACATTGTTCCCTCTTCTCTCTCTCAAACTATAATTCCTTGCAAATTAAGTATTTTACTTTTTCCAAATACAATCGCATATTTTGGGCACATTTAAATTTTAAATTTTTTTCTTCACAGAAACTATTGAAATAATTAACTAATTTTATATATGTTTTTCATTCTCTGCAAACATACATGTTTTTTAACAAAGGGTAGGTTATAGCGGCTTATAGTTTTCTTTACCCCTTCTGCACTTCATTTCCTACTTATGTGCAGGGCCTAGCTTACACAAACCTTTTGTACAGCAGTGTTATAATGTAAGTTGTAGTACAAAAAAAGATTTTGTAAGGTAGGCATGCACATAATGTTTAAAAATGATGGTATGGACATATTACTGATTAAAATCTAAAATTAGCTACGGCTTTTTGTAAGCAGTAATAAATAACAGCATGGGGATCTAGGCCAGTCATTTGATATGAAATTTGCCATCATTTCCCACTGGCCCTGCAAATTTTTTTTATTGTGTCTGTCTTACTTTTTCCAGTGAATGTCCGTTTCATCTTTTTTCCCGTTTTTTTTCCAACAAAATTTTCTTAGGTTGTATTTTTCCAGATGTTAGGTTTTTTTAATGCTAAAAATATCCACCAATTTTTTTTTTTTTTTTTAGTCTTTTTTTAAAAATTCTAGGAAACCAAAGCTTTTTTCACCAGATGTAACCTTTTAAAAAAATTTTTTGCATTTAAAGTACTCCCCTTCCTTTACTTTAATGGGTTTGGTAAAAAAGACTTCAAGTAATATTTCTTTCTCTACACGATGTTTCACTAATCTCCCTTTTTTAAAATCAGTGTTTAATATATTTTTATACCCGTGTGAAGGATTGTACCAAAATTTTTCTACTTTTTCTGCATACAATATTAAACCCCCCGGCCCAATCCTTTTTCCCATAGATTCTCCCGTAAATAACCACTTAATCACTCACAGGTTATTGTAAAAAAAGAATGGTTAGGTTTGGGGCCCAAATGTGCGTTTGGCAATCTCCTGTTTTAAATGCGCAAAGCACCATTTTTTGATGATATTGCTATATTTTCATTAAAAAAGAAAAAAAAAAGTAATCATATATATGAAAAATTTTCCCTGGTTTAAATTTTTCATAGATTTGGGTGTTAAGATATGAAAAATAAATATTTAAATTTTTATTCAGTTTGCAAAGATAAAAAATTTGGAAATAATTTCCATCCCCTGATCTTTACGTTGAAGGAAAAATCGCGAACTAAAAAGATTGCCATTTTTCCTAAACCCCGTAAACAGTACACAAATTTAACATTGTATTTTTTTCAAAAAATTCAAGTTTTTTCAGCTTTAATAAAGATGTATTTCTATAACATGTTTATAAACCTTATTACTTAACCCTGTTTTTTTCCTTTTTAAACTTTTTTTTCGCTTTAAAGACGAAAGAGGACAAAGTTTTAAATGAATGCTGGGTTATTAAATCCTTGCTTTAATTTTTAGAAGATTTTGGGCAGGAATTCCCAAAAATTTGGGGATCGGAGAAGCTGTTTGCGTAAAATTTCCCCCTTTCAGCAACAACCTCACCTTCAAGAAAAAAATTTTTGTTCTTTACTGATCTTTAAAAGGGGAATTTTATGATATCATAATTTTTGATAGAAAGTTACTCCAACTTGCCATAAAAGAAAATAATCGGGAATTCTTCCTTTAAAGTCCAAAAAGGAAAAGATAAATATAATTTCATTTCCCGGAGGGGCAAGGGTGCAGGTTTTTGCACCTTTTGGAGGGGGCATAATTGCACCCCATTTTACAATAGGGGGTTAAGTTTTTTCACTCCCCCAAAGGTTTCCCAAATGCGTTTTTTAGCCGGGGGGCAGCTTTTTTCACCTTTAAAAGGGCAAAAAATGGGACCTAATTTTTTTTGGACCTTTAAATGTGCAAAAATTTTAAACCCTTAAAGGTGCATTTGTTGACCCATATGGGTGCAAAAAGTGCTCCCCCCAAAAGGTGCAAAAGTTGCACCTATAAAATGCAAAACCGCACCCCCAAAATGCATTTTTTTCACCAAAATGGTGAAAATTGAACCCAAAATTCCAATTCCAAAAGGTGCAAATGTTTTTCACCCAGTGTTAAGGTGCAACCTTGCACCCTTAAAGGGGCACAACGGTGATACGTTTTGCCCTTTAAAGGTGCAAATTTTCACCCCTAAAAGGGGATTTGCTGCACCCATATAGGTGCAAAAAATCACCCCTCCAAAAGTTGCCCAAAAGGTGCAAAACCTGCACCCCAAAGGTGCTTTTTTCCCCCCTAAAGGGGGATTTTTTTTTCCCCCCTTAGTCCCAAAATTTCTAAGTGGGTACTCAAAACGGGAAATTTTACCCAACTGGTTGGTTTATTTTGTTTTGGACAAGAAACCATACCAGATTTACTTGGTAGTTTCTCAAAAAATGAAATAACCATTTTACTCAGCGTGCTATTGGTTCTCGTTTTAGACCCCACGGCTTTAGTTGCTAAGTTAGTCACCAGATAATTTTGTTTTGTGGTGGGGAATTAAAGGTTGTAGGTGGCCCCACCTGAGCTTGCGGGAGAAATAGTGCCACGAATATAAAGCACTTAAAACCCTGGGTTTTTTTTTCGTTCTACAAGCAGGCACAAATAAATAACAAATAGTACAAAAAAACGGCAAAATTTATCAATAAATTGTTTTGGTTATTTGTAAGCAGCTGAGAGCTGTTTTATTTATCTGTGTATCACTGAGGGTATGGTGTGTGTAAAATTGTTCCTATATATGCAGTATTTTTTTTGAATGTAAAGTGTGTTATTACGACGGGAAAAATATCTAAAGAAAACTTAGTGTGACAAATAACGACGTGATGAAGTAGTGAATGTGGTTGTATGCAGCTGAGCAGGAGCTGAGTGGTCGCAGGGAGCGGAAAAAATTCACGACCTCACATTAGGAGTGTTTAGAAGTGAGAGGAGGAGGAAGAGGAGGAGGAGGAGGAGGAGGAGGAGGAGGAGGAGGAGGAGGCAAAGAAGGAGAATGGGCGGGTATGAGGAAGAGGAGAAGAAGGAGGGGGAGGAAGAAGTGAAGAGGGAAGAGGAAGCAAATAAGAAGAATGGGGGGTATGAGGAAGAGAAGAAGGAGGGAGAGGAAGAAGTGAGAAGGATGAGGAAGTAAAGAAGAAGAAGGGGGAGAGGAAGAAGTGAAGAGGGAGGAGGAAGCAAAAAAGAAGAATGGGGGGGAATAAGGAAGAGCAGAAGAAGGAGAAGGAGAGGACGCTTAGGTGACAGAGGGGGGAAAGGAGGGGGTTGTTGTGTTCTTACTTGAGAGTGTGGGTGTGGTTAAGTGTCTTCTGACGACGTGGCGGGAGGGAGACACAAAGTTGGCGAGAGGGTGATGAGTTTTCCATGAGGTTTATGATGAGTGCGTCTTTAGGGCTCCACGGCGGTG
>JACEEZ010024619.1:20000-27500 GCA_016584305.1 Chionoecetes opilio
AGAGAGAAGAGAGAGAGAGAGAGAGAGAGAGAGGAGAGAGAGAGAGAGAGAGAGAGAGAGAGAGAGAGAGAGAGAGGAGAGAGAGAGAGGAGAGACGAGGAGGGGGGGAGAGAGATGTGGGAGAGGAGTGAGAGTGAGGAGAGAGAGAGAAGGAACATGAGTTATAATTGTTGTGTGGATTGTAGGTGATGTGTGGTAAACGGAGCAAAAAGAAGGAAGACGAACGAAGACAAAAAGCAACGACAAGCAACACACACACACACACACACACACACACACACACACATACACACACACACACACACACACACCAGAGGTGGGCACTTCCGCAAACACTTCCGCAAACTGCAACTTCCGCAAATTGCGGAAGTCCGAATTCGTTTGCGGATTTGCGGAAGTATGAATGTTTGCGGATTTGCGTTTGCGGAAGCACTTATGCAAACGGAAACATGTCTGCAAACTCCCAATATATAGTATTCTCATGACGTCACACATCCGGGTATTTCGGGAGCGCGGCTATGCTGAGTGGCAAGCTTTGTGAAAATAGCCGCAAACTGACAGGTGGAGTGAGCCATACTTGTCTTGTCTTGGTGTTGTTTAAGGCTGCAAGAATCCCTTGGGAACCCTATGGGCCCTGGTGATGTCCTATGATGCTATCACAGGCATGGTGGTTGACCTGTCTTCCTCAGGAAGGCACAGGTGAGGCGGATGACAACGTGTTGCCGTGAGGAGTGGAAGGCTGCCGCCGCCGGCAGGGTGGGCAGGTTAAAGGTGGTGACGGTTGGGGCGACCGTCCTTTGACGGTCGCTTCTTGGCTCCTTTGAGGAGCCAAGGACCCACAGCTTCAGAGGGTACCAACTCTATCCGTCTCTTCAACAAGATGGGGGAAAGAGCTTGATAGTTGTTGCTCAGAGAAGCAGAGGAACAAGCTGCTGGAGCAGGCAATGTTTCCCGCCCTTTACCGTGCCGCCTGGGTAGATGTGTTTGTTAAGTACAACACGGCCATACCAGCACTGCAGCCGTGGAGAGACTGTTCTCCCAGGGGGCGGACATCATGAAGGCCAAGAGAGCGAGTCTGACCTCCGATAATTTTGAGAGATTGGTCTTCATGAAGGGACACATGGACCTGCTCAAAATGGAATTATCACCAGAGGTCTCTGAATGAGGAGTCTGAGGTTAAGGATCTGATATCATAGGCGTAGTTAGGACTGGACATTGGGGGCTATAGATAGCCTCGAATGTTTTATGAATAGCCCTTGTTCTCAAATAGCCTTTTTTTCTTACAAAAATAAGATAAGCTCTAACTGGGGCCAACACACAAAAAAGTAAGAAACAAGAGATTTGGTTAGATGTTACTTGGCATATGCTGATTGCATCCTTTTTATGAGCAGGATAAGAGAGATACAGAGAAGACAGGAAGAGAGAAACAGAGGAGATACGGAGAATATTAATTATATATATATTATTATTATATATATTAATATATATATTATTAATATATATATATATAATATAATATAATATATATATATATATTAATATATTTATTTATATAATATGATATATATATATTATTATATATATATATCTACTATATATATATCTATATATCTATATCTCTCTCTCTCTCTCTCTCTCCTCTCTCTCTCTCTCTCTCTCTATCTTCTCTCTCTCTCTCTTTCTTCTCTCTCATCTCTACTCTTTCTCTCTATCTCTCTCATTAATGATTATAATAATAATATATAATTATATACATAATTATATATACTATATATTAATATATATAATAATATTATATAAATAATATAGTTATATGGATATTGTAGCATACAATTAATTAAAAATTTCTTATATATCTTCATTATTATTATATATTCATTAACATATAATAAATATATATAATAATATTATAAATACATGAATAATCATATAATTAATAAGATTTGCATAATAGATTTAAAAAAAATATATGAAATTATTTCTACAAAGTGTTGTTACCTCTATTTTACATATATGCAGAGAAAATTTATCACAAAATTGGTTTGCGGAATTGGGACTTGCGGATCGGAATGATGAACTTCAAGGAATTGAACCTGGTTCTCGATTTGATTTTATTGCGTGCTCACCTGTCAATCACACACACTAACAACACAAAGACACGTCCGGAACCATTTCGTGGCGAGTAATATAAACTTTCTGGACTTCGTGTAAAAAAAAAAAAAAAATAACTGTTTTTTGCATATTCGTAGCCTATTTAATTAGCCCCATTTAAGTTAGAGAAACAAATCATCAAGTTCCTGCAATAGGAAAAAAGTAAAGGAATTAAAAGAGGATATTCTTCTGTATTTTTTATCGAAACTTCTTAATTATACTCTTTCTGCGTTGATAATAACTTAGAGTAACGTCAAAACCATTTTATCAATCGGGTTTAATGCATAAAAGCAAGTTTTTGCGATAGCAACATCAACAATATATGGTCCTTTGCATCAGTCAGTGCCGTTTTAAAAATCCGCAATCAAAATCTGCAAAATCCCCGAGCTCTCAAATCGCTGCTCAAGGCTTGCAGACGACGCACCACGGCTCGGTGACGTCGCAAGTGGAAGCCTCCTCTTCCCGCGCTGATCCAAAAGCACGTAAACACAAGAGATAAATATAGTACTTGAAGATTTTGTGGGTGTTTCTGATAGATTGTTTTTGCGATATGCCACATGCATGCATCCTTTATGGGTGCAGCAAGACAGCTGTGCCTTTCCAGAAAGGTTTGCACACGTTCCCGACTGATACGACAACGTTAAATGTGTGGAAGAAATTTGTGCGGCAGACTCGGGCAGATTGGAACGGGAAGTTGAAATTTGCAAGGATTTGTAGTGATACACTCACCACACACACACACACACACACACATCACACACCACACACCACACACACACACACACACACACACACACACACACACACACACACACACACACACACTCACTCACCACACACACACACACACACACACACACACACTCACACACACACACACACACACACACACACACTCACACACACACTCACTCACTCACTCACCGGATGCTGTTGTGTTTTCCAGATCTTTTCGACGCCTCCTCCACACATACAGCGTCACCACCATCACCACCAAGACTCGCACTCCCGCCAGTGTTGGCGTGAGGGCTCCAACCGGGGGGGCAGGCGCGGCGGGAGCGTTGACTGGGTGTGGGTGGGGTGTGGTAGGAGACGGGGTGTATGGGGTGGACTGGGGTGTGGTAGGAAATGTGGTGGACTGGCGTGTGGTAGAAAATGGAGTGGACTGGCGTGTAGTATGTTGTCCTGTATTGAAGCAAGGACCAGAGTTTAAGCCATATCCTGTAAACTTGCTATCAAAGGGCAGGGAGATATTGTGCAAATCATTTCATATGTGTTCAATGTTTGAGGGTGGTGTTAGGTTCCACTGAGATGGACCGCGAGCAAGCAGAGTCAAGCTTTTTAGGAGCAAGGGCTTCGATCCAGTATTTAAGAAAATTTGGCATATTCTGTCATTGTTGTCATATTGATGTCAGTGCTCACAGTTGTCTGTGAGCACTGACAGCAGACCTCTTTCTGTCTCCTCTTACTGTCTTCATTCTCATTTTAAATGTAAAGCTGGCTGTTGCGTATATGTGCGCAATGACATCACTTGCTCTCGTGCCCACGGCCTTGAATCTTCCGAATTTTCTACCATCTGGCTTCGATTTCAACGTCACTCTCTTACTAAATTTATCTGTGCTGTATATCTCTCACCTAACTCCTCTGACTATGTAAAATTCTTCGACTATTTAACATCAAAAGTGGAGCACATTTCATCTCATTTTCCTTTAGCAGAAATTTCCATTCTTGGGGACTTCAATGTTCACCACCAGCTTTGGCTATCATCTTCTTTCACTGACCAACCTAGTGAACAAGCCTATAACTTTTCTATCCTCCAAGACCTAGAGCAGCTGGTGCAGGACCCTACCCGTATTCCTGACCGCCTTGGAGACACGCCCAACCTTCTTGATCTTTTCCTAACTACTAACCCTTCTGCTTACTCTGTGAAACTATTCTCTCCGTTGGGTTCCTCCGATCACAATCTTATTTCTGTAACCTGTCCTATCGCTCCGGTACCGTCTCGAGACCCACCTAAGCGGAGGTGCTTCTGGCACTTCAACGCAGCTATGTGGGAAGACCTAAGGCAGTACTACTCTGATTTTCCATGGAATGATTACTGCTTCCATGTCAAAGACCCATCTCTTTGTGCAGAGCGCATAGCTGAGGTCATAGTCTCTGGCATGGAGGCGTACATTCCACACACTTTCTCTAATCCTAAAGCCCGTCAACCTTGGTTTAACTCTGCGTGTTCTCATGCTGTCCGAGATAGAGAGGTGGCTCACAAACTGTACCGTAAGCATCCATCTCCTGAAACTCATGCCATTTATATATCTGCCCGTAATCATGCCAAATCTTTACTTCAACTTACCAAAAACTCTTTCATTCATAGAAAATGTCAAAATCTTTCTGAATCAAATTCCTCTCGTGACTTCTGGCATCTAGCTAATAACATCTCTAACAATTTTTCTTCTGCATCTTTCCCTCCTATGCTTCACCCAGATGGCTCCAAAGATGTCTCATCTACTTCTAAAGCTGAACTCTTCGATCAAACCTTAGCTAAAAATTCCACTCTGATTGATGAAGGGCTTGTTCCTCCTTCTCCTCCACCCTCTGACTATATTATGCCTGGCATTAAGATCCTTCGGAATGATGTTTTCTTTGCTCATACTGGCCTAGATCCTCGGAAGGCTTACGGCCTGACGGAGTCCCTCCTATTGTTCTCAAAAACTGTGCTTCTGTGCTTGCACCTTGCCTGGTCAAACGTTTCCGTCTGTGTCTATCTACTTCCACCTTTCCTTCTTGCTGGAAGTTTGCTCACATCCAACCTGTTCCTAAAAAGGGTGACCGTACTAATTCTTCAAACTACCGTCCTATAGCTTTGACTTCCTGCCTTTCTAAAGTTTTTGAATCTATACCTAATAAGAAGATTCTTAAGCATCTATCTGCTCACAATCTTCTATCTGATCGTCAGTACGGTTTCCGTAAAGGGCGATATACTGGCGATCTTCTAACTTTCCTAACTGAATCTTGGTCATCCTCCTTTAGGGGTTTCGGTGAAGCTTTTGCAGTTGCCCTTGACATATAAAAAGCTTTTGATAGAGTCTGGCACAAATCTTCAGTTTCCAAACTACCCTCATTCGGTTTCTATCATTCCCTGTACCTACATCTTAAGTTTCCTTTCAAACCGTTCTATTGCAGCTACTGTAGACGGACATTGTTCGTCTTCTAAAACTATGAATAGTGGTGCTCCCTAGGGTTCTGTCCTATCACCCACTCTCTTTCTATTAATCATTACTGATCTTCTAAGTCTAACTCAAAGCCCTATCCACTCCTACGCTGATGATTCTACCCTGCATTTTTCAACGTCGTTTATTTGACGTCCAACTCAACAGGAACTAAGTGATTCACGGAGAGATGCCACCGAGCGCCTAACTTCAGATCTTTCTATAATTTCTGATTGGGGCAAAGCAAACCCTGTTTTGTTGAATGCCTCAAAAACCCAATTTCTTCACTACCCGACAAAATCTACCAGATAACTATCCCCTCTTCTTCAATGACACTCAACTGTCTCTTTCTTCTACAATGAACATTCTAGGACTATCTTTTACTAAAAATCTGAACTGGAAATCTCACATCTCATCTCTTGCTAAAACCGCTTCTAAGAAGTTAGGTGTCCTGTGGCGTCTGCGTCCTTTTTTTTCTCTCTCCCAATTGCTTGCTCTCTACAGGGGCCTTATCCGCCCATGTATGGAGTATGTCTCACATGTTTGGAGAGGATCCACTCATACAGATCTCTTAAACAGGGTTGAGTCAAAAGCTTTTCGTCTCATCAACTCCTCTCCTCTGACTGACTGTCTTCAATCTGTAAATCACCACCGCAATGTTGCTTCTCTTGCTCTCTTCTACCGTTATTTTCATGCTCACTGCTCTTCGGAACTTGCTACCTGCATTCCTCCCCCCCTCCCGCGGCCTCGCTGCACAAGACTTTCTAATCATTCTCATCCCTATTATGTCCATCTTCCTAATGCAAGAGTTAATCAGTATCTTTACGCTTTCATCCCATTCTCTCTAACTCTGGAACTATTTTCCTGTTTCTATTTTTCCACTCTCCTATGACTTAAATCTTTTCAAAAGAAGAGTAACAAGACACCTCACGAACTAAATTGGTTCACCCCTCTTTTTTATTTTATTATCTTGCAGTCTTCTTTATAGGGACTGGCAACCAAGCAGACTTTGTGTTACCCATTTTTGTTGTGCCCTTGGCCAGTTCCTTGTGATGTAAAAAAAAAAAAAAAAACATATAGGTTTTCAAAAGAGGGGCACCGTCCTGAAATTGGGGGGCCTGTGCCCCCTCACTGTGTGCCCTCACTGGTTATATGGAAATGTGGGCGCAGAAGTTTGCATTGTAAATATCGAATAAATTAACGTTATTTATAAATTAATTAAGGCTTATATTTATTCACAATTTAGACCTATTGCCGCTCGGCTCAGGCATAATCAGTGGCGTAAATACGAAAATGCGATGCCCCTCGCCCCCCACTGGCCATGGCTGCCGTATTCTGTATAATGTTCTAATACCCACCACTGATCTGATCTTAGAATATGTCCTCAGACCCTTCTATGTGGCATCAGAATGTCCCTTAGCTCCGCTTGCCTAGTGCCCCCCGCCACAATTTACAGATACCTAGCTACGCCACTGGGCCAGACTGTGCCACACACCATAGCGTAGCCTTGTATGGCAGTCTGCATCACAAACCAGTCAACACTCCCTTGGCTGTCACACTGTCTGCCTTCCCGCCCGCATATTTTTCGACTCTATGCTATAGTTAATGCTAGCATGTGGTTTCCGAGTAATGACGTTTGGCTGTAGCTCCAAAACTAACCATAGGATTTTCTCGAAAGGACCTTCATTGTGATTCCCACACACACATTATGGTTTCCCATACTTACCAATCCATGTTTTGGAGAAGTGCCAGGTCCTCCTGCAGAACCTCAGGCTCCACTAACATCTGTTCGTCCGCCTCGTACTCTGGCTCAAACATATAGAGTTGGGCTCCCATCACAATCTGAGGTTCGTTTTCCTCATATACGCTAGCGGCATAACTTATTTCGGTCTCAGATTGAGCATCGTATCTAGATCTGTAACACCAACAGAATCACTGTCTGACACCGAAGTACAATCCCTCATCAGCACATTTGCCGACAAGTGTCACATAGGCAGAAGACTGTTATTTACATTGGATCTCCTCCTGTGACGTCATCAATAATATTTGTAGCCCTGTTGGAGGGAAGAAAGTTTTTTTCGCGTGCTTTTTACAAAAGTCGTGTTTTTACGGAAATAAGGCCTGGAAATCAATTATTTTTGGT
>JACEEZ010024619.1:30000-34031 GCA_016584305.1 Chionoecetes opilio
TAGAAGTGATTACTGATTGACATTGCTCGGGCCGCTAAATAATTTGTCCTTAAATTAGTCACATAAGAATTAGCTAGGAAATAACATGTGGTAAAATAAATGTACACCTAACTAAAGGCTATATACATACAAGCAATATATACATTTTAAACTCTAAACTTCCAAAAGCTTAATTCCTATCGCTAAAAGCGTGTAAAATCTGAGCTAAATACACAGAAGAAAAAAATTATCACTAGGAGTTCGGCGAGACCAGAGATGGAAGGTTGGGCCGCTTGAATTCCAAGTATCAAGAGGATATTGTTACAAATGCTAATATGGAAAACAATGGTTTACATGATGTTCAACATCAAAGAAAATGACATGGCCGAGTAAAATTATATATATGGGTCAGTATTAATGTGGGTAAATCCACATTGTGCAAAAATCACTATTAATGATTGTCAAGTGTAAAGTGTTGCAAGCGTACGTGTACCGTAGACGGTAGCTGGAAAGCACAAAAACTGTCAGCGAAAGTAGCTGTAAATATTACAGGGAAAAATTAAGAAAATAACATTTAAAGTAATGAAATCGTAATCGTATATCATCAAGTAATCGTTAAAAAACCCTGAATGTGTCAAGTAATGACGAAGGCCTGTCTGACTGTAGATCTGCTGCTGTGTGCATAGTATAACAGATGATGTACGAGGAACAGTACTGAGTCAGCAAAAGAAGGCAATGGTCTGTAGAAATATAAGTAAAAACAGACAATACCTCGCCTGATACAATATGTGTGAGTGTATGAGTGTGGGTAGCTGTGGTATAAGTATCCTAGTAATATGTAAAAAGTAATAGTAAAAAATGGATATAAAAAATAGGTAGAGACATCGCTAGATACACATTACTGTGGTGCATGGTGAGGGCAATTCGACGTATGCCAAAAAAATCATAAATGATAGGAATTCAATGTTATTGTAGAAAATGATATGACATCAGCGAGTGTAAAACTGACTGGCAGAGAAATTGAATGAATTTTTATTCGTCACTGGCGAACAAAGTTATGAGAGATAGGTTATCCGTGATCAATCAATGTTTTCTGAGGTCTGTAGTAAGACAAGTAGTTATTCGAAATTTATCTGCGAGTTTGAATTCGTAGGTAAGTACATGGTAAATGGTTAGTTAGTTGTACATAGGTAATACATGTGAGCATCATGTAGTTCATATAGATGTGTGCATCACGTACATCACGTAGATGTGGAAATAGTGCTGGAGCAACTGCTTGGCATGCATATATTACTTAGTTTAGTATGTTAGTAAGTATACAATCCTATCATTCAAGTAGTGATCGTGGTACAACAGGAAGAACTTAATTAATTAATTCCTGTAGTGAATGTAATTCACGTATGCATTTAATACGTAAGGAATCCATGCAAGTAAAAAAAATATAACTTGTGCAACAATAAGTGCGTTTGTATTTTTTTCTAGTAAATAATGTAAGGCAACAATAAGTGCGTAAGAATTCCTTCAATTGAGGAATGTAAGAAAATAATCCAATGCACTGTGGTGCATCTTTAACTCTTACATAATAGTATTCTAATGTGAATAGTTATACATAGTTCATCAAGTTTCTGTCATCAATTAGAGATTCTATCGTGCAAGAGTTACAAGGTAAAAATGGATATTATAACATTTTCTACTAGTAGTTGGTCAGAATGTAGCTAAACCAAAAAATTCGTAAAACACCAATGTATAATATTTTCAGGAGTGTATATAACATTGGCTTGGTGTGTTGTGTAGACATCTTCTAAAAAGAGAACAACACACATTTAAAATTCAGAATACATGGTATTTGTAAAATAATCAGGTAAACTGATATAAAATGTAATGATATGGAATGGTATGGAATGGTATGACACTATTGTTTATGCGTGGGTGACCACAATTTCTGACGGTAATCATTTGTAGCAGTGTGTGTGTCATCATTAACTGCAGGTGTGTCCTGTGTATCAGTATTAGGGCTTGGTAAATCGTCACCTGTATCCAATCCTCTAGTTACTCGAAAAGTGACTCGCGACCGTGTAGTAAGACGTCTCAAACTAGACAGCCACGATGTGTCTCATAATCTTGCGAAGGACAGATAACAGTAGGGGTACTACAGGAATCAGATTCAGTGTTACTCGGTGAATTTATTTCACTGTGATCTGCCACTGCTGATGGCCGCTCGGGCAGGCTAATTTGTACATGTATGTCAATCTCAGGAGCTTGCGCTGTTGCAGTAGTAAATGTGCACTCATAAAGTAGTACATCAGTAGTAAATGTGCATTGGAGACATAACCGCGGTCTAAAATTTCCCCTTGTGTAAAAAGGATAGTCATATGTTTGCTGAACACCATGATTTAGGTGCCCTGATGGTGTCTGAACAGATGTATTTATCGTAGCCATTGTAATGGAAATGGAAATGTAAGTTAAAACAGCACTATAAAACTTCTAACGTTGAAATTGCCCGTAAACGTGTTGTGTATGTGAAAATCACTGTGTTAACACGAAAATGTGTAGACCTGCTCACCTAAAACTGTAAAATATTACTTAGCTGTTAGCTACTAGCATTGGTGTATGATTTGATTAGGTGAGGTCCGGTGAGTGACGGATGAACATAGCCGGTGGTTGGGTGACTGGATGACGGATGTACAGTGGCCGGATACACACAATCTGTTAAAGAGGTCATATAAGAAAAAAATGATAACATATATAAAATATATATATATATTAATATATATATATATATATAATAATATATATATATATATATTATATATATATATATATATATACAAATAAGAAATATGAACGTATATACTCAGGCAGTTGTGTTGGTGCGCCGCGCTCTCAAGTCCGTAGGTGATGAACGGGTGGTAGTGGCAGTCGTAGCGGCAGTGAGTGTCAAGGGCGCAGTGGTATGGGCGGCAGGGAGGGGGGCTGAGTCAGGGGGAAGCTTCTCGGAAGGCAGGCGGCGGTGACGGTGGTGGGGTAGTGTCAAGTCAGCATCCCTGTGCGGGCGGGAGGATGGTGGTGTTGCTGGGGGGTATTAAGTGTTGGGAGGGCTAGGGGTTGTGTTGCCGTGTTTATCGGGAGGGTATTGGTATTGTGCTGGCCATGACGAGATGCAGGCTTGTAGACGTGTAGTGGGGGGTCAGGTCCATGTAGAACGTTCGTATCTTGGCTGTGGAGAGTGGTGAGACGTTATTGTCTGGGTTGTTATGTTGTGCTGTCTGGCAGCGCTGTGTTGTAGGTAGTGGAGATAGGTCGATCTTGTGACTGAAAGAATGCGCTGACCCTGCAGGAGACGAGTGTGTGAGCCTCTCTCACTCTTGTAAAATGAATGTCGGTCAGACTGTGTTGCTCGTGGACTTGTAGTAATACTTGTAGTTAGTTGCTGACTGTTGTGTTGCGTAGGTTACAGCTTTATAAACGATGATAGTGGCTTGGTTGTGCTGGCTGGTTGTGGTTGATAAACAGTACGGAGGTTGCCTGGTTGATGGTTGTGGTTGTGGTATTGGTACTGGCTGGTTGTGGCTGTAATAGCACCGAAAAACGTTGCAGTAATGTGGTTGTACTGTTGTTGTACTGTGTAGTACGTTAGAGTTATGTAGAACGTCTAGCTTCGTATAGCTCAGTGGTCGGCAACCTGCGGCTCCGGAGCCGCATGTGGCTCTTACAAGAGATCTATGCGGCTCCTGCCACCTACTTATAAATGTCCAAATTTTCGTTAAAAAAAAGAAGATAAAATACTGTCATAGATAGCCGCAGTACAATAGTGTATGTGACCCTATAGGTCTCTCGGAAAATATTGGGATGAATTCTTGTACTTATTATTATTATTATCATCATATTATATTATTATTATTATTATTATATTTTTTAAGTGTATTTTATCTGTATATAGTTGTAACTCCATATGTTTATGAGGACATTTTATGTTCGTATTTCCGTTCATAATTTCCGCGGCCCATCGCTGCTTTCATAAAATTTACTCACATGCTCGTAATTATGAGAAG
>JACEEZ010024620.1:0-22887 GCA_016584305.1 Chionoecetes opilio
GGGGAAAAAAAACATAAGCCCTTGGGGAAAAAACAGAAGGAAAGGGCTTGAAGGACAAAAACCAAAGCGATTATTAATAAGGGGCGAGACGTAAAAAGAAACGGATTCAGTGGTCAGGAGGGGATCACCCCTGTCTGGGGGGGTTTTGGAGGGGGGCCGGTAAAATCCCGTAGGGGTATTTTTTTTTCTTGTCCTTATATCAAAATGTTGTATAGATTTTATCAACAAATTTAGGGAAAACACATTGCCAAGATAAACGCAATGTTGTAAACATATTGCTTAGGGCCCAAAAAAGTGATCCCTTCAAGAAAGTTGGTACCTGACTGAATGATAAAATGTTCTTTTAAACTACGCACGGATGATAGCCTTTAAGCTTTTTTTGGGCTTTTTGAAAACTTTGATGCCCAAAATGCTTATCGTCGGGCCTAACCTCGGATATTATAAATTTTGCAAAATATTATATAGTATTTATATATTAGGGTTGGTCCAAAATCAGGGGGGAAAAAATTCAAAATTTAAAATTTCTTGGGGTTTTATTTTTTGTTCTCCCTACTAAAATACTCCTGGCCAAATTTGCCACTTTTAAAAAAATATTTAGGGGCCCCATCAAGAAGGAAGTTGTTACCCCGGTGGGGTTTACATCCGTGGAGAGAAGAAGACGTCGGGAGAGGGGGAGACTAGTTGACTTTCGTTCGCTGCGGTCGGTTTAAAAGTCTTTTTTTTTTTTTCCTTTTTTTTTTACTAATTTTTTTTTTTCTTCTTTTTGTTTCCCCGGTGGGGGTTGGCGTGTTCTCCGGGAAAAGCAGGGAACTGTTCCTCTTTGATCACCATTGGAAAAATTCACCGGCCCCCCAATGCCCACTGGAAAAAGAATGCTGCGTCGGTTGTACTCATTCGGATGAAACTCAAAGAACCGGGGGAGGCTTTTTGGTCACTAAATCGGGGGAAGTGGGTGAAACCCAAAAATCCAACAAGGGAGATCCTTCCATCAAAGTAAATTGGGAATCCGTAGTGAAAAATACGAGAAGCTAAAATTAATAGGGGGGGGAAAACCCCACTCACAAGAAAAGAAGTCCATTTCAGACGAGCCATTCCCTCTTCGACATATGCAAGGATGCTTTGTCGTCCATGAAAAACAAGGGGGAAAACCAGCCTTCCTAGGACAGCGAACTGAGGGGAAAAATGGCAAGGGCGGGTAACCAAGAGCTGGTGGGGAAGGGAACGATCAGATGAAAAATTTGGGCGGAAAAGGAGAGGGCGGAGAAGGAGAAGATGGAAAAGGGCTGAGAAGTTCGCGAGGGTGGACCTTTCCGACTCTTCGTCCCCCGTCATCTGGCATCGCCCCAGGAAATTTACCCGTTTCGGGGGGAAACATCATCGCAGGTCAGCACTCCCCCAAAAGGGGCTGAAGGTTAAAAAGGAAGTGGCTCTGGCTGGACAGGACGAACCTTCAACCGGAAGGCGACCCCCCCCTCCAGGCTGTGGCTTCCAGCTCAGGTTAACCCTGCTTCCCAAAGCCACTTCGTCGACCCCAGAATGAGCCAGACGGGCGCTTGCGGAGGCATCAAGACCCCCCTTTTCCAAGATTTTATAAATGCGAAGACCCCTCTGATCGTTCACTGGGAGGGAAAATTGCTTCCCGATTAACGAAAGGGAAAGGGGAAACTTGTAGATCGTCTTCCCAAATCATATTTTTCCGCCTGCCCTGGAAAAAAGAACTGCTTGGAATGCCAAGCTCCCGGGGGGAACGGAGCGCGAGGGCTACAAAGGTGGTGGAAATTCTCGGCGAGTGGGGTATCAAGAGAAGGTGGTCGGTTTGTATTTCGACACACCCGACCAAAAAAGGAATTCAACCGGTTGCTGTCGTCTTCTAGAAAACTTTGGGGAAAACCCCTTCTCACCTTTTCTGCCCCACCACGTCTCGAAATAATCCGGCCGCTGCGTTCAAGGAGGTGATGGGGGCCTCCTTGGACCAAAGATTCAGTTTTTTCAACGATTCCCGGAACAGTGGCCCTACATCCCTCATGAAATCCCGAAAACCCTCGACAACGTCGTCGACCCCAGGATGATCTCGTTCCGTCGTGGGAAGGGGGCATCGTCGGGCGAGGAGAGAGGATCCGTCGAAAAAAGTCCAGAGGGTCCGCGAGTTGTGCACCCCGTCCCCCCTTCTATTTTTCACCGGAAACCTCCGTCACCGATCAAGAAGCCGGGAGCCTTCCCCACGCCCCCTTTGGATGGGAAAAAGGGAATCTAAAAGTTCTCAAGATCCCCCATGTTCCGTTTCCCACGTCAAATGCAACGCGGGAAGGCAAGGACTTAAAAAATCCTCTCTTCGTCTTTTTTCCTCTCCGCGCGCGTGGATGGAGGCGGGCTGGCGACCGAAGCGCGTACAACCCTAACCTCGTGAAGGGCCTGCCCATTCCGGAGAGATCAACGGGGGGATCGGGAAACGACCCCACCAATTCCCCCCGCCATCTCTGGTACCTCGGCGCCGATCTCGTGGGGCTTCTCTTTTCTCGGGGAGGGTCACATGGAGGAGAAGAAAAGATTGCGAAGGACGAGGGAAGAAAAGACCTCGACCGAATCCGGGTTCAACCCAAGGGTGCGGTCACTCTTAAACCCCCCCCCCTCCCCCCAGCGCCTCTGTCGCGCGCTCACCCTCCTCAACATCGCATTCCTTCCTTTTCCCTCCCTGTGGACGAGTGTGGAAGACAACCTGAGTACCAGAGGGGGTTTTGTCCAAGGGAAGAACCTCAGCGTCACAAACGACGGGGCCGAGCGTGGGGTGGCGTATGTGTATGTGGTCATCGCTACAAAACAGACTCCTAACCAAGGATGAGAGAAAACCAAGCAAGGACCTTGTACAGGTGGTGGAAGCCACCGGACGCAACTCCCCCTCACCCCCCTTGAGTTTGAAAACTATTTTCACGAGAGAAACATTTTATGCTCTTTCCTTTACATTGTTCCGATAGATTGTGACATTATAATGATCGTTGAGAAAGTTGAAGACTTTGATGGACCCTAAAACCACCTCCAAATCTGCTATTTTTTTTGTTTCTTTGCGTTTTGCAACGTCAGGAACGTTTGGCAAACATGCCCGCGAGAAATTCGAACTTTCATTTTTTGGACCACCTCTAATTTTTATATATATATATATATATATATTATATATATATTTAGGATATCTATATATATATATATATATATATATATATATATATATAGTATATAGTATATATATTATATATATATATAGATATATATTATAAATATATATTATAATATTAATATAGTATATATATTATAATATTATATTAGATATATATTATAATATATATATAGAGTTATATATATAATATATATATATATATATATATTATAAAAATATATATATATTATATATATATAATATATAATTATAATATATATATAATATATAATATAGATATATATTATTAATATATATTATAAATAGTTTATATTATAATATCTTTATATATATATATAATATATATATTATATATATATATATTTTATATATATATTTATATATAAATATATTATATATATAATATATATTTATAATATATATATATATATATATATATATATATATATAAGATATTATATATAGATATAATATATATATATATTATAAATTATTTTAACCACCGCCCCTGCCCATTTGTAAAGATTAATGTACCTGGATTTACTTGCGAGGTGCTGCAGGAGGTGGAATGCATGATGCTAGCTGAACTACCAACATGGAAGGACAGGTGTTAAAATTCGTTGATTGAGGTCTTGAGTGACAAAAGTACCTTCTAGTACAAGGGGAATACATTGTAAGTATTTTTGTTCTTTTTTGGTTCAAACATCAGCATCACCATAACACCAAGTTTCCCGGGTCATTCCGCCGCATAGACGCCTTGATTTTGAATTCAACACATATCAGACCCCCCCCCCCCCCCACCAGCCTCTACTACACAATGTTAAAAAGTACATCATAAATTAGGACCACAGTAAGTATGAGTAAAACTTGTAGTATTCCATTACAACTACACTATATTAAAAGGTAGGCTACTCCCAATGTGTCTGTCCAGATAAATACAGCTAGAATGTGGAAGGGGCAAGAGGACCCAGGCACCCAGTCAGTGTGTCTGTTTAATACATTTTTATGCTACCTCGCATGGGCGGGGACAAAATTATCAAGTAATGGGAGTTATGTGCATGCAATAAATTAGTATTACTTTTCAAGAGTGATCAGCATGTTGGTATGAGATTCTTCGAGAAGGTTCAGTTGCCTTTAAGAATGGCAAATGTGTTGAATCAAAAAATCTGCATTACGGTTGACATCTGCGGATTCTGACATTCTCGGATGCTGACAAGTCACCTGTGCTCCTCGCACTGCGTTATCTCCTTCTCGCATTGTGATGTTTATGGATGCAGGACAAATGTGTTAATGGGTATATTGTGGGAGATAATTGTAAGATTGCTTGCAAGAATGTTAAAAGTGTTGGAAGCAAAATTCTCATCACATTACTGGCTTTTACATTGCTTTGATTTTTCATTCCCCCGTATGTACTTCAAGCTCTATGGGCTTCCCGACAGGCAAGTGTCATGCATGATCCTTATTGTCTTTAAGGGGGAGCATCTAAGCTTGTTTAACTTAAAAATTGTTAGTTTTTTATTTTTGCCTATATTCTCTTAGAACCTCGCCATGGCAACTCTTCCGCACCAATTTAATGTCTAATGCCGTTTTTAAAGGTCTGCGGGTCAGCTTTAAAGGTCCCGTGTGAGCCCTCCTATTAATGGTAATCTGGGTCCCTAAAAGATTAGAAATTTAGGGGGGTTTTGCATTGAAACTGTATGTCTGTCAAGGAAACCAGAGTGTGTATCTTTGAACAGTGACTGAACGGAGTTACCTCTCCGCCATGACGTAGCATACCGTAGGCAATTTTTGTCTGCAGTTCAGAGGTTCACCAAGGCGGGAAAAAGAGAAGGCACGCAGAAGGACAAGAAATATACAGTCAGCAAGACCTATCTACAGAGAGAATAAAGCAGCATAATAATGCAAGGAGGGTCGGTGGTCAACGCAACCGCCGCCGGAGCGTTGCACTTCAAGCACCCACGGGCCCACAAAGCCACACAAGTCTGTCACCAAATCCTAGCACCTCTTCGCACCTCAGCCACGTTCAGCACTACCTCTCCCATCTTCATCTCCACAGAGGGTTCATCCTTGAATGTATTAGGAACAGTTACACAGCTGCGCAATGGTCATCAATATGATATGTGGCAATGTAAGAAGAAGGTGGAGGTTTGCAACATCTGCTACTCCCGCCTCTGCCCATGAGAAAAGAGATAGAAAGAGATACCCGACACCAAAGCACAAAATGAAGAAGAGGAAGAGGCAGAGGATAGCGAGAACAAATCAGGAATGGAGAAGAAGAAGGGCAAGGAGGAAGTTCTTCGTAACAGCGCCGGGGCGTACGAAGGACTACAAGGTCGTCATATTATAGATTCCTCCATCACCCACATGCATATTCACTGAACTCGTTTTTTGAGTATGTTACATTGTTAATTATGTTCTATGATAAATTTCTGACATTGTTTCATAATGATATGTTTTTATAAACTTGTCAGTGGTAAGTAAAGGTAAGCAAAAATTTTAAACGCATTTGTCCAAAACCAAAATCTATTATAAATGAGATCTCAAAAGTTAAAAAACCAATATACGATCTGTTGTTCTGTGTCAATAGGGATTAAATGGAAAATAATTGCATCAGATTTTGCTCGAACTGAAAATTCCATTTATCTAATTAAAGAAATCATTAGGAAAAAAAAGTGTCGAAAAAACTAAGTGTTCCAAAAAAAAAAAAATCCCTAACAATTAATTTCCACCTAATTAACATTCCTTGGCCATGGGAATGTAGCATAATGTCTGTCTACCTACCATGCAAGCAAAATATCGTAAGTTATTTTGTTGTATAGAAAAATCTGATTTAAATATTACGGTTGAAAAAACCGAAATGGCTTTTAACTCTGAAACCATAATTTTTGAGGTACAAACTATTGAAACAAATAATGTAAATTTTAATTATTAGTACGTGTAAAAATTTAAGCTTGATTGGTAAGAAATAAAGATATGAATTTCCATTAGATGCTCCCCTTAAGTCATCTGACCACAAGCACTTCATTGCACAATGTCAGTGTCTCACTGGATAATAATGTTGAGTCATATATGGCTTATTGACAAATTGATAATGATAAGAATTTTGTAAAAACTACTTCTGTTTACCAGACAGTACTGCACAACACTTGTACCCCTTTTCCCATTTGATCTGGCAACACTGGCTCTGATGACATGTGGTCAATATAAGAGTGCTTGCGGGCCACAATTTTGTATTTGGTGACTTTATCAATCAATCAATCAGTGGGGGAATACGCCGGGGGCGCGTCGCCTCACCAACCCTACGCGCCACTCCCGGCGGTCACAACGCGCGCAGTTCCCATGCAGGCTCCTTTCCCATTACCAAGCCAGCTCTCAAACAGAAACATCAACTTGCCCCAGCTACGAAGCTTGTGGGCGCCCCTTGGTCCCTCCCGCCGGATTGTTCTTCAGATACAACCCGAGATCGGTTTCAGGGTAGCGTGCGACTGCCCATATAGCCGGATGTTGGCGCTGACGACTATGCAGGAATAGCCTCCCCCCCCCCCCGATTCGTCTCAAGGTGCAAGCTTGATTTGACACGAATCATCCCAGCCACATACCCCATGATTCTGCGAAGACACTTATTACCAAAGGCCATCGATTAAGTCTCTCAGTCGTTATTTAGTGTTCATGTCTCACAACCATAGAGAAGACAGGGATCACAAGCGACTTGAAGATCGGATCTTTGTCCTCCTGCACAGGTACGACAACGCCACAATACCTCCGCTTGAGCGGTCCATAACCACCGTGCCCCCCTCGGGCTATGCCAATTCCGCCGCAAAGATTCTTGCCGTGACCCACCGTCATATGGACTGCGCTACCAAGGTATGTAAAAAGTTTCCAAGATCTCAATATCTCGCCACACGCATGACAGACTGTACCTGCTTAATCTAGAAAGTCTCCAAAAACACCTGGACCTTGGTCTTGAAGCCACCGAGACTCAAGTCCCAAAGGACTTTGCCTCCTCGTGCAGCGCATCAAGAGCCATCACCAGACTCAGCGACTCAGCAAAGTTTACTTGCATCATCGGCAAAAACAAGATCAGTGCCTTGTTGTTGTCGAAAGATGCTCCACAACACTTTGATCTACAACCTGTCCAATACCCAGTCATACAAGTGTTTGAAAAGTGATGGGGGAAGGGACGCACCCTTGCCTCACTCCTGTGTTCACAGGAAGGAAGCTGGATACAACCGGCCCCACACTTCACAAGCACTCTCAGTCCCAGAATACAGACCAGTCATCAAACCAATAGTCCTGCAGGAAGGAACCCGCGAAGTCGCAGAAAATCCAGAGTGCTCCCGATGCACTGAGTCAAACGCCTTCGTGAGATCAAAAGGCTGCAAGACTCCCCTGTCGAAACTCACGTCGGCGTTCCACCAAGGACCGAAGCGCTAGGAATTGTGTTATTGCCTAGGGGTAATTCGTTAATATCCGATTATAAACTTTATTTAATTATTTATTATTTTGGTAGCCCAATTTAACATGAAATAAACACACCCAAACTTTCTTTGTAGTCTGTCATTCAAATGTGTTTAAGAAGAGTGTCAAACAGATTCCTGAATAATGTAGTTTTGCTTTATACGAGGTTTCATCAAGTGATCGGAATTCATTGGTACGGCAGATCAGTCCTATCACTTTTCCCACTAACTCCGATCATTTTTTAGACATTTTAATGTTTTTTAGGAAATCAGCTTTTTTTTTAGTTGTTAGAAACTTGCTGTTCTAAATTAGTTTGTAAAAAGTCACTTCTGTGTTGCTATAAAAAAAGGTATACAATGGCCACTAATTTGTTTGCGGCCATGTGGAAGCAAAGGTTTTTCAGCTGTTGATATGGCATTTGGACACGGTTATCAAATTAGGCATTCATTATAAGAATTCATATGCAGTTCAATGTTCTCTCTTAGATTTGCATCAGCAATTTTCAAACACTTGCAGGTGATCGGATTACTAGCGACTCTACCTAAGCTTGGATTTGGTATATGTACAGTTTTCATGAAATGTAAAAGCAGGCTTGTGGCAATATCTTGTGGTTACATGGGTGACTTGCTTGCTCCGCGGAGGACAAGGTAGGCCTGCCCACTGTCTAATATTTCCTCGAAAGCAACCGTAAAATTCTAGTGTTTGCCCATACTCTCCCACTTCCGCAAAACAAGTTTTGGGGGACCTGTTTTTTTTTTTGGATGCGGGGTTTCGGGTGGGGAACAAATTTATTGCGTCGGCAAAAAACGTAATTTAAGAGTTGTTTAGGGGTTTTAAATTCCCTATCTAGGGTAATTTCCTTATATCTAGAGAAAATTTGCCTAACCAAAATAAAACCACATAACCTAAGCGGGGGGCTTGACCCACCGATAGCCTAACCTAACATCCTAGCAGGGATTGCTGGGGTTTCTCGACACTTCGGTCATCTTCTGTGAAGATATTCAGAAGGCGCTTCACACGTGTCTTGACTCAGGAAGAAAGCCAATGAATTTCCCAGTTCTAGTGGAATTTTTTCAACCCCCCTACCCTCAAAAACTATGTGTGGTTGCGACACACATTTTGTACCCCTGTCAAATATCCCGCATTCCCCCAAGGTCTCAAGCGTGTTTTGGTAGAGGGGGAGTATGGGCAAACACTAGAATAATACCAAGGACGAACCTCATACATTCCTCCTTGTCACGGCGATTGCACCGTCGCCAATCATGAACTCCACGACCAGGCGCAGTTCGTCCACAGTTCCTCTGCCGCAACTCTGACAACGTAGGCTGAGAGGTGAGGGAAGAATGCGTCACCAGATGTAATTGAACCACAACCTCTTGCCTTCCGCCATGATGTTAAATTAAGGTAGTAGGATACTAGTAATTATAGTAGTAAAGTGACGGTAACAAGGACTAATAGACGGGATGGTAATTACGAAACAACCACACAGGCAACTCTGGTGATTTCTGGCGAGGTCGGCAAATTAGCAATATTGACGTTATGGACGGGGCTGTACTGTTTACAAGTAGCGGCGAGGTGCAGTGCAAGTTGTTACAAGTACTCGTATGGGGACAACCAACACTGGTTTAATTCCACAGTTTTACCTTGTCCATATACAATTGTGTCAGGATCGAAGACCGAATTATCCTCCCGCACGTAAGTAGAGGTTAACCGAGTTCGTTTGTTACGACTACTCCCCGACCACTTGTTAAGGAGCATTCGACTCTAGCTCAACGTGGCTGTTAGCCGATCTGCAATGGTGAACAGAAATCGCCTTCGTGATTACCAGCGAAATAGCAAGTGGTGAACCAATCAAAAACCAAGAACGACGCACAACCCGCAACTGCCAAGACGGAAACAAACACACTAACAAACCACAAAAAAGCAAGACAAAAGCAATAAACACGGTTTGGGCCCAAGTGTCCACTAAACTATTCAGAAGTTACTAATAATACCATACAATTTAATAATACAATACACTAGTACAAAAAACTCCATCAAAACTACAACCACCCACAACAAAAGGGAGGCCCAGGGAATGAACGACCCTCTCTTCTAGCCTAATTGTACACATGTACAGTCAATGAATCAGTGCTCCCAACGGCAAGTCGGCAACTTCGCCGGTCTGAGCCAGTGTTGACTCAAAAACTCATTTTTTGTCATATCTCTACAGAAACCATGAAAAGTCCCTACGTGTCCCTATGTACAATGTCGATATCTCCACGCCCGTCCCTACATGAAATAAACAAAATGTTAAAACAAGAAATGCAGTTTTTTTTTATAAAGTGCAACTTTAGGGACCAGATTAATGATGATCAGAAAATATATATTATATAGCGAGTTAAACGAGGCGTTATAACGTTATAACGTTGACGTGGCCACGGAGGTGGCAGTGCCGGGTGCCAGCTCCTTTCCGAACATCAGTAGTTGGTCCACGGAAATGGAAAGAGTGGGAGCTTCGTTGCGGGGTCTGGGTGCTGGAGTGCGGGAACGGTGTTTCGATTAGCGAGGGTGGTTCGAAGCAGAGGTATTATCCTTGAAAGGTTCAGGGCAATCAGCATTTGTCGAAGCAGCAGAAGGGGAAGCACGGGTAGCAGCAGCTTTCTTGGAGGAGCTAGGGCGAGCAGGGGTCTTGTCAGGGTGAGGGGCAGGAGTAGAAGCGGCGGTGGACGTCCAGTGAGAGCGGGCGGTTGTGAAGCAACAGATGTCTTGTCATGTGAGGGTGCGTTCGAACATGCTTCACTGAGCTACAATGGGCGATAGTTCCTCTCCAGCGAAGGGCGAGGAGAGTGGAACCTTGCCTGCCGTTAGAGTGGGGCATGGACTCAGACAATACGCAGAGGCAAAAAAAAAGCTAATAAAAACCTAACAAAAACAGGACTGCCACAAAGGCCAGAAACACAGCTACCTGACGGGGAATGGTAAAAACTCGTTACACCAGCAACCTATCCTACATCGTCAGGACGGGCTAAACTGGCCGCCGTCTAAACGGCGTCGTACCAGCCCTGACGTGCCCCCTCGGGACTAAACCGGACCTATCAGAGTCGCTGCGTCCCCTCTCCACAGACCTTTCCAGTACCCCTCTAAGGGGCCCCCTCATGTAATGAAATGGGGCCTACGCACCCAACGTTTCAGGGTTTCGCCTTGGGGTCTGTGAAAGTGACTCAAAAAGGGCAGAGGTGCTGGCAGAAACTCGTGAAACACCAGCAGCAAAAACTTTCCCACGGGTGGAATGTGTACGCATAGCGAGGTGAACAACGATCGAGCGTGCTCTCCCACCGGACGGCTCGGGGAAGACTGAACTTCACTGAGCCTGAAGCAGGGTTTGTGAACTTTGGTATCCCCCATTATCGTACCAAAGCCATCAGAATGCTATTCGTATTTCAGATAGATTATTCGTACAACCTTAGCTAAAATAATATATCAGTAGATAAATATAACATATTGAATTCAGCATTCCACATATAAAAATTATTTTCTCTTTTCAAACAAAAATATAATATATCCAATTCATGGCACAAACTTCCATGGTAATTATTTTTTCCAAAATAAATGAAATTAAATAAAAAAAATATATATTTAGTAACACATATAATGACTCAAAAGAAGCTGAAAACTCTAGAACTCTACATAGCTATCATCTCAAAAGAAAAAGGAGGAATCCGTTCCTCCTCTATTTTTTTATCCCCTGTGTCAGCTGGCGCTTTATAATGATAGTGTGTCAGTTGTAATCGACACATCATATCATGTGTAGGGATGCAAAGTACCACAATCTGCCTTTCCCCTTTACACTACTGCGCTGCGGGAAGAGAAACCAAGTATGGTTCCCGTTAGAAGTCAGTTTCTTAACCTTTGGCCTTGGTAAGGTAATCTTGCTAAATACCTCTCACAAATCTGCGTTGTTCTATGCGGCAAGCAACGGTCCAAAATCCATGTCATACAAAGGACCCAAAAGTCAAACTCAAAAACTCTCTCTCTCGCTCTCAGTTCACCTCGCACCTTGGTCGTGAAACGGACCTCCTTCCCGTTCACTCGTCTCCGCTGTTAGTCGTGGTGGTTGAAGTTGCCTCCACCAGGACGTCTCCGCGGAGGCGCCCGAGGACCCCAGAGACGCCGGCTTCCTCCTCAGAGGGAAGCCGCTTCAGGGTTACTCAACGCCTCTCACAGCCCAGAGTGTGGTGCCACGGCTGCGGAAGCGACCAATCCCGGTGTGGAGGGTCGTCAGCATGAGACTTCCAGCCCCTATCAGCTTGACGGTGGTTGGAGTGGAGTCTTCGGGCTCGCCCCAAAGTGGATGTCGTCCGCCCCGGGGAGTTCTTCTCCGGGGGGACGACTGAGGACGCCGCCGTCACCCCCCCCTCCAGGAACGTGGCGATGGCCAACAACGGGGCATCGTGTTGGCAAAGGAGGGGATGCCAGCAGGAGAGAGGGGTCCTTGGTGGAACCCCACTGGCCTCCCCCTGGACCCTGTATGGAGCACCCGCTCTCGTTGCCGGCGGTGCGGTGCTCGTACGCGCGGGCACTTAAACGGCAACGCCCGGACCCGGCGGTTCAGCTGACGCGGCGGGGGCTCGTCCGCGCCCCGCCCTGGACTTGGTGCTTCGGGACATTCGCGCGCCGTGCGCAGGTCACCACGGAAAACCTGTCCGTTGTTACCGTTGCCAGGCGTTTGGGGCACTACCAGCGCCAGTTGTCAGCGGCGGCAAGAGCTGTGTGGTGTGTGCAGTGGGGAGCACCGCTTCTCGGGCCTGCGTCCGCCTCCTCCGGGAGGTGGGTGGAGAGCGAGCGGCCCGTGGCCGGTGCCCCAACTGCTGGGCAGGCATCACGCTGAATCGTCGCTGCCCGCCCGGCTCCGCGATTCCGGATCCACGGTTCCTCCGCCAGCTGTACAGGGAGGAGGCCCCCTGCTTCCACCTCGGTCTCCACCCCAGCCCCCCGTTCCACGGAATGAAGACGCGCCGTGACCCGACGGCCCCGCCGCGAGGAGAGGAGGAAGAGGCCCAGCGCACACCGCTGTTGTCCACTTGGGGGATAGGACGTAGGCGCCCAGGGCCCCCGTGATGACGCAGGTCCCAGCCCCTTGGAAAAATGGCGCCGTTGGGGGGGGGGGGGTTGCAGCTTGCTTTTGTTTGTTTGGCCCCCCGCCATGACGCCGCGACCAGTGCAGGCCGCTCCTCTTGTCGATAGTGCGGGACGCAGATGGAGGGCCGGCCTTCTACCTTCGAGAAAGAGGGACCTCTTCTTGCTCCTGCGGACCAACTATGAGTTCCTGGTCAGTCAGGAATCCGTGGCTATCCAGTCCGTGCTCGCACCAGCCGGCTTCTTTACGTGAGGGCAGGCGCGCGTGAGGGCCGCAGGCCTGGCATGCTGTTGCCCACGGAGAGTCGATCAACGTGGTGCCGGCCTATCATCGCCGCCGTAATGAAAGAACTGGGTGTGCTACACCCCGCCGCGAAGTCATTAAGGCCACATGTTTGTTGTTCTTTGGTTTTGTTATTTAAAATATTTATTTTTTTTTGTCTGCAGGTAATTTATATTTTTGTTCTTTTGTATGTCTCTGCCTGACGCCTGTGGGCGCAATAAAATTTATTAAAACAAAAAACAAAATTTTTTTTCTCTCTCTCTCTCTCTCTTCTCTCTCTCTCGTCTCTCTCTCTCTATCTCTTCTCTCTCTCTCTCTCTCTCTCTCGCGCGCGCGCGCGCCGCGCGCGGAAGTGACACGAATTTTTTTTTTTTTTTTGTTGTTTTGTTTGTGCGATACAATGTTTGGTATGACTTTATAATGTAATTATAGTTGTGAGTCAATTATCGTAATTTTGCGTTTACGATTCTCAACCATGCATACGTACATCGCACGGATAGTCAAATTATCGTACAAAACGATTAAGTATCGTTACAGTTCACAACCCTGCTGAAGGACCGTTTCGGTAGCGCGGCGCGCACAGTGGTGCCTACTCATTTAACACTCATATTGTATTTTTCAGTCCCAATATCTTACAGAAACCATGAAAAGTCCTAACGTGTCCCTACGTTACAATGCCAATAGCCCCGCGCCTTATGTCCATACATGAAATAAAAAAAAAAGTACGGGGCGTTGTCACACGAGCGATATTTTCCGGCATCTTTTTGTATTTGCTACAAAGATGATCGTAGTGGCGCCAAAAAGTGCGCGTGTTGTCACACGGCGTTTCGGCTACGAGCATCTTCCTACCAGAGTAGCGAAGATCTTATTCTTATATCTCTGCTTCTACTGGCTTATAAAAATGTCTATAAAATGTCTTTCCCTCTTCACATTTCCCTTGATAACCATAAATAAACCACTCAAAACCTTACTTGTATTCCTAAATCAAATATGTATATGTATCATATATGTACACATATAAGTACACAGGTATCATATTATCCCCGTTTCTGTAGTAAAGATACACGCAGCCTATTAAATATCTGTTTTTGATCAACATTTTTCCGGTCATTAACTTCTCACAACACTCAAAACTAAAACGATTATATCTAAATCATACGTAAAAAAATTTATAAAATAACACGCATGTAGCCAATCATTGCACGTGTCTTGTATATTAGAGTTACAAAACCTATTATTTATCCTACCCTACCTACCAAAACACTTTATTTTCCTCCACTCCTCTTTATTTTTCTTCCCTGATCTCATCTCACACTATATTACTATATATACAAATCATACAGCTATATTTCCCTGTATTACAGCACTTATTTGCACTAAACACATAACAAGAGATGCTACAACCCCACTTGACCACCCAAGATTGGTCATTCTTCTTATTTCACTGAAAGCGTGTAAAAAGTGTCCGGAGTGACATGGCCTTAGCCTGATCTATACCCTAAAATACGGGTAAATAAATAGTTCCATAAATAGCGTCTGAGATACGTGCTTTCTGCAGGTTTTCTTATTTTCATAGAAGAAAAGGAAAAGTGGAGAGACTTTATCATTGTATAAAAGTAACATTTTGTATTATATCATTTGTTTGTTGCTTTTGTTGCTAATTTCCAATTATAATTGTTGATGATTGTCAAAAAAATCCCTACGTCTTAATAATTTTGGCACGGGCGTCCCTACGTCCTCTACGCCCTTAAAAAAAAAAAAAACATTGTCAAAAAGTCCTACGTACTGTCCCACGGTTGGCAACACTGCCCTTCACGCCAGACCCTTTCCTTTGCAATAAAAAAATCGTATGTTTTAGTCATAAAATCAGGGAAAAGGAAACTTGAATATACCAAATGAGTTAGTGGACAAGGATACTAAACACCTCACAAGCTAAACCAAGAGACCTCAGCAGTCTGGGTTCTCCACGCCTGGTTAAGTCACACACGGAAACGTATTTCCTAGCGCTTCGTTTGTCCTGGTGGAACTCCGACGTGAATTTTGACAGTAGTGTAGGAGGATAGCAGAAAAATCGTGCAAATGATGATTTACAAGCATCAAACTTGTCACACTTGTCTTCCATGTGATACTAATCAAATCTGCTCTATTGGCATTGAAACTCCAAGACGGCGGCCATTTTTCAAGGATGGGCCGCCAATTTGCCCCCGAAGTTGACGTTTTGCTTAGAAGTATTTGTAGTTGTCCGATTTGCATGATCTAGGTGGTTTCTGTTTTCAAGCCTGCGAAGTAGATTTCCCTGCTTATTAAAGCACACTGACACCTATTTTTTCTCACTTTACCACATTTGTTTATGTTTTCATACGTTTTTCATGGCTTATGGGGTGTGGTGGAGGGGGTGAGTGTTAGAGGTAGACCTTTATTTCAGCAGTCAGCCAACATCCACATTGGATGGACTACGGGGCACTGGTCTCACCACTGGCCCAACTCTCTCTATGGCTCCAAGAGATGCTGAGTCTTGAAGCGCGTGTGACATCCCAGACAGAGAACCAAAGGGAGATGCAATCATCATTGATGGGGCTCAGCACTTAGGCGTAGCCTTACCGCTACGTACTTCATGACAGGTGATGACTATGTTAAAGAAGACATCATTCCAACGGGGAATCTTTGGTGCCATGGTCCGAGCGGGTGGACCGTGTCTTGATGTTTACAAGAAGTCAAGTCTGACAACGAGACGGAGGTCGAAAAAAGGGGCAAGGACATCAGAAGCAAGAGTGACAGGAAACGAGTAAGACACCCAGGTAACTGGCAAAGCTTCTTCGGACGCCAGCAAACAAGATGAGCTGGTCACTTCCTTGCGGAAACAGATGGTGTGAAGCAGAAGACGGACAAGCACAGTCATCGTCACAAAGGAGAAGATGCCATTTCAACACAAGAAGTCTCTGGGATGATGTGTCCCCACGTTGCCATTGAAGAAAGCTGACAGTCGAATATTTGTACACGCCAGTGAACAACGACTGATGGGAGCAAGGTTATTATCATTAAGGTAATGACACGGACGTGCTAGTCATAGCAATATTGTAGTGCCATCCTTACAGGAAACTAGGTCTTGAGAAAATGTGGATTTGCCCTTGGCCAAGGAGCCAAGATGCGATGGATTCCAGTCCATGAGGTAGTTTTCTGCAATAGGGCTTGAGAAAGCTAGAGAGATCTCATAATTTCATGCGTTCACTGGATGTAAGTCGTGTCTGCCTTCCGTGGGGAAAGCGAAGAAATCTGTATGGCAGACTGGAAGTATTTGATGAAGTTTTCGAAACATTCACTAATCTCAGCCAGCATCCAACATGATTTCGTGATCTTGACCTGTGCAGAGGCTGGACAAATTTCGTTGTCCGCATGTACGACAGATCAAGCGCAGCCACTGGTTGTGGACGAAGCAAGACTAGATCTCTTGCCCGCAAGCAGAGGCCGTACAACCAATTCCACCAACACAGGCAGCCCTCAGAGAAACATGCAAAGCGTGCGGCCTCTCCAGGCTGGGGCCAGGCAACCATCTCCAATCCAGACCACGAGCAGTCCCGCTGAATGGGGGTGGACACATGAAAAGGAGAGACATGGCAGATAATGTTGGACACACTACCCACTATTGTGTAGCGAGCTGTCGGTAAACTAACGGAAGTGTAGTCCTGTAAGAAAAGGTTGCAAAGGAAAATGCAAGTGCTTTCAGTTCGCGCTCCCCGCACACACTCGCCAGCTGCATATGTGAACAGTAGCAGCTGGAGGACCAGTGGCATGGTTGAATAACTTTGAACATTTACTAGCAGGGCAAAGCTTACGTAATGAAAAACAGACAATCTGGTGGCCATCTGAAAAATATGGGGTCAGTGTGCTTTATAAACAGGAAAATCCACTTCAGCAGGCTTGAAAAACATAGGACCACACCTAGATCATGCCAAATCGGACAAACTACAAATATTCATAAGCTAAAAACGTCCACAAACTTCGGGCGGCTAATTTGCGGCCATCTTGAAATATGGCGCCATCTTGGATTTCAATGGCCATCGGGCAGATTTGAATTAGTATTCACTTGGAGAACAAGTGTGCCAAATTTGAGCTTGTATCAGATTTGCACGATCCTCTCAAAAATTGCTGTTATCTGCACCACTAGTTATCATGTTTTATACTTGTAGCGCCTTTAGGCTTTTTATTCCTTGAAGGCCTCAGGTGGTTGGCCTCATATGTTCTTTCTCGAGGCTGAGATGGCTGGCCCTCCCCCGTGGTGTCGCAGGCTAGATTTGTTGAGTGACACATGTAATTCCAGAGAAACTGCAACTCGACCATAAATGCCAGTGGTTCGCTGGCAATTTAACTCAAAGGTTGGTCTACGTTGTTTTACCTCCGCTACTAGCATTTTCGTAGATCAATTTGCGATAAATATTGATGCACTGATCTGCATACCAAAACATATAGTTCTTCTGTTGTTCTTACTAATTGTATGGAATGGGGAACGTGCATTACGATGGAAGTTCTAAAATAGCAATTTAATGCAAATTACTTCGCCTCTCGAGTATTCACAGTAATATATTTTTGACATTGTTATTGTAGCATGCTTTATGGGGGCAAGTTCACACTGTTTTCTAAGACAGTACACTGCTCGCGTCTGGCAAAAACGCTTGTCAAATAAAATAAGCAATGCTTGGGAAAAGAAGAATATAGAATGCCGAAACGTACAGGGCGGCGGACAAAAGTAGGTATAATGTGGAGGGCGGCATTGCCGCGCTTTGTGGCGGGAAAATTTAATCAAAAAAATTTAGACTTACGCGTCGACTCATTGCACTTCCCATGGCTTTCTATCTGATTGATACACAAATAATAACAGAAAATAGAATGGTCGGTTATAGTAACTTCTAAATATTGGTTAATGAATATATAAATCGGAGGTAAAATTTACCTCGCTCCTCAACTATAACCCTTCAGGGTTATTTAATTATATACGTTTTAGAGAATCAGGCTTCTATACAATATACATATAGCAGAAAATCGTGCTTAATATTCTACTTGTGTTAGTGATGGAATAAGCCATATTTTGTTTTCCAGTAGAACAACTTATTACCAAACTGGGAGTTAAAACTTGCCAGCGACACTGGCATTTTGGAGTTGCAGTTGCTCTCGAATTAATTGAGGACTTGTGATGCCCCTGGGCCCTCTGCCGCACTGGCAGTCGTAGGTGAGGGTTAAAATGGGCAGCATTTGGGTGTCTTCGGCTACTCGCCGAGGGACAAAAAATAGCTCCTGGCGAGTCTTGAACTAGATCCACTGGCGAAAAAAAACGAACTCGCAAGTCCCCATATAAAAAGATACCTATAGGAATACAGACCCCTGGATCAATTTTAGAATCAGCATGATGATTAAGCATGACAGAAGGATAAAAACATTATTATTATTATCATTTCATAATGATTTACCTTCAGCTGTTCACAGCATGAGACGATGAGAGAAAAGCGAGGAGAGTCGCGATGCCAGGATGAGTGGGAACCGGGACCAGCACAGGGCTATGTCACGCCGGAACTTAACCCTCCTGGGGAGAGACAAGGAGAGGTTGTCAGGAAGTCTCGATAGAGGATGTTGCGTAGGGTCATTGAAACAAAACAAAAAAAAAAAAAAACGATAATGACCCTCCGACCCGCCTACCGGGCCCTGAAGGAAGCTATGCCGTTCCAAGTCTCATTCTCGGGCGTAGTGCTATTCGAACAGCAGTATGGGCGCCTCGTGCTCGGAAATGGATGGGCAGAGGCTCGTTGGGCGGAGTTTTGGGCAGTTGTTCCACGGGGACCTCCAACGAGCAGCTTCACACTACTGGGTTACAAGGCAGTGGATGCCGATCAGCCCGTGACGAAACAGCACCCTCTCTGACGAAGTCAGAGAGGCGCAGCAAAGTTGAGGGTGGAAGGCAGCTGGTGTTTGTAATATCAGTGCGGAGTTCCTCAAAGCTGGGGGTGAGGCCATGATCCGCGGGTTGCATGCTGTCCTGACTGCCGTGTGGCAATCAGGTACCATTCCTCCTGACTGGAAAAGGGGGCTGGTCGTCCCTATCTGGAAAGGGAAAGGGAACCGTCAGGACTGCAACAATTACCGCGGTATTACACTCTCAGCGTAACAGGCAAGGTGCTTGCCCATCTATTGCTGACACGTGTTTGGATATATGGGTTTTAAAAGATAGGGCTTCGTCAAATGTCACTCCAATAATTTATGTTGTTTGGTTGATTTTATGATATAATTGTTATATTTCAGAGATGGTAATATTGTTTTGTGTCTGTTAGTGAAACACATGTAAAAGTTTTATCTAGATTAACGGTTAATCTATTGGCAACACACCATTCATGGAAGATTTTTAGGTTAGAGTTTGCCATTTCAAACATTGATTTAGTATCATTTCCAGAAAGGTAAAAGGTAGCATCGTCGGCAAAGAGCATTGTTTTAAGGCGAGCGAATATGTGAGGAAGGTCATTTATATATATTAGAAATAGAATCGGTCCTAAAACACTACCTATGGAACTCCATATTTTATTTGTCGGGGTGTTGATAAATGATTTTGAAATTTTATAGACTGGGTTCTGTTAGTGAGATAATCTTTAAACCAGTCATGAATGATGCCACGGATACCATAATGTTTTAGTTTTATTAATAGAATGTCGTGTCTAACCGTATCAAATGCTTTAGAAAAATCAACGAAAAAGCTTAGTAGGGAGAGATGTGAATGTGAATTTTCTGTCAAGTAAATTTTTCAGAAAAATTTTGCAACGCATCAAATGTGCTCAAACCTTGTCGAAAACCAAATTGTTCAGGTGATAATGTAGAATTATATGCAAGGAAACTGGTTAAATGTGTTTTCATTATAGTTTCAAAGATTTTTGAGAATGTATTGAGCAATGATATTGGTCTGTAGTTAGCGATGTTGTCTTTTGTGCCATTTTTATGGACAGGAATTACGGTGGCGTGTTTCAGGCATTGTGGAAATACTCCCTTTTCAACAGAGTGATTAAACAATAAGGAAATTGGTATGGCCATTTGTTTTGAATTTTCTTTAATTAATGAGACTGGAATTTCGTGTGGATTACCCTTTTTGTTCTTTAGGGATTTGATGAATTTAGTAACATCTTGTGGAAGAACAAGAGGAACTGCCATAGATGCTGGGTAGTCACCCCGTAAGAAGCTGTGTGGCTCAATAGAAGATGGTGGAATGTTTTGATCTAGTTTTGGAGCTATATTGACGTAGTATTCATTGAATGCCTCCGATATTTCTGAGGGCTCTCTAAGTATTTTGTTATTAAGGGAAATGTAGTTAAGGTAATGTTTTTTATGATTATTTTTAAGTTGGTTGACGGCATTCCATATTCTGACACGGATTCGCAGTCATCTGGTGAAACATCAGAGACCTCAGCAGTCTGGGTTCACGCCTGGTAAGTCAACAACGGACCGTATCCTAGCGCCTCGTGTCCTGGTGGAACGCCGACGTGAGTTTCGACAGGGGATGCTTGCAGCCTATGTTGATCTCAAGAAGGCGTTTGACTCAGTGCATCGTGAGTCACTTTGGGATCTTCTGCGACTTATTATTGGTTTGATAACTGGTCTGTATTCTGGGACTGAGAGTGCTGTGAAGTGTGGGGCAGGTGTATCCAGCTTCTTTCCTGTGAATACAGGAGTGAGGCAAGGGTGCGTCCTTGCCCCATCACTTTTCAACGCTTGTATGGACTGGGTATTGGACAAGGTTGTAGATCAAAGTGATTGTGGAGCATCCGTCAGCAACACCAAGATCACTGATCTTTGTTTTTGCCGATGATGCAGTAATCTTTGCTGAGTCGCTGGAGATCCTGGTGATGGCTCTCGAGGCGCTGCACGAGGAGGCAAAGCCTTTGGGACTTGAGGTCTCCTGGCTCAAGACCAAGGTCCAGGTGTTTGGAGACTCACTAGATGAAGCAGTACAGTCTGTTCATGAGTGTGGCGAGGACATTGAGATCTTGGAAAGTTTTACATACCTTGGTAGCGCAGTCCATAATGACGGCGGGTCACGTCAAGAAGTCTTACGGCGGATTGGCATAGCCCACGGTGTTATGGACTCGCTCAGCGGGAGTATTTGGCGTTGTCGGTACCTGTGCAGAAGGACAAAGATCCGGATCTTCAAGTCGCTTGTGATCCCTGTCTTACTCTATGGTTGTGAGACATGGACACTAAATAGTGACTTGAAGAGACGAATCAATGCCTTTGGTAATAAGTGTCTTCGCAGAATCATGGGGTATCGCTGGGATGATTACGTGTCAAATCAGCGATTGCACCGTGAGACTGAATCGAGGCCTATTACATGCATTGTCCGTCAGCGCCAACTTCGGCTATATGGGTATGTGGCACGCTACCCTGAAACCGATCCTTCCCATCGGGTTGTATCTGTAGGAGACAATCCGGCGTGGAGGAGGCCAAAGGGGCGCCCACAAGGCTCGTGGTTGGGGCAAGTTGATGTTTCTTGTCGAGAGCTGCTTGGTATGGGAAAGGAGCCTGCATGGGATTGATTGATTGATTGATTATAGTTTTAAGGCGCCGCAACTGCGGGGTTATTGACGCCTGCTTACAAAAGATACATGTAAAGTAAAACCAAAAAACAAAATTTAAGATAGAATAAAAATATTGAAAATTACGAAATACATAAAAGAACAAGAGTACATTAAAAACAATCATAAGTTAATATTAAAAACATCATAACTTGTTGAGAAGGCCAGCCTTCTCAATAAATGTATGGACTTCATGTCCCGGAGAGAAACACCTCTCTCCCAATGCCAGGGAGAGACGGTAAGCACCGTCCGACCCGCGACACCGGGACAAAAATTGCACACGTAGGTCCCCAAGACTGGGACACTCGACCAGCAAGTGCCGCACAGTTAAGGGGACCAAACAATCATCACAGTAAGGAGGGTGGCCCCCCTCCATGAGAAACCCATGAGTATATAGAGTGTGACCAATACGCAGTTCGTCTGTCGCCACCGTCTAGTCAACACGCACCCTCTCTGGCTCCTACTCTTGGATTACCATTGCTGACAAGCAAAATAACACCAAACCTCTAAGATAATCCTGCGCCAGGTGTTAACATTGTGACAGTGCTGTAAGAACAGCGTAGATGGTTGTTACAAGAAATTATTCCTACGAACAGACTGAAAACATGGATCGGGCAAACAAGCGAACGACCTGTGATGACGAAAGTGAGCTGAATCAACTTATTGAATCGCTGTCCGAAGAATCAAAATCACTAGTGAAAGTGCTATCACTAATAATATCTGTTCAACTGACTGATAAACTTTCCAGTGTAATATCAGAACTGAAGGAAAAAGACAAGCAAATTATTAATCTAGCAAGTGAAATGAACAACCAAAAGGACAAAGTATGTGACCTGGAAACAAGACTCGATAGTGTCGACCAATACGAACGTCGTGACACAGTCATCTTCAGTGGCCCCTCACTACCAGCAGAAACTCACATGGAACACACAGCTAGTGTAGTGGTGAACACAATAAAGGACAAATTAAAGATAAACATCAAAGAATCTGATATCAGTGTCAGACATAGGCTTGGTCCACAAAAACAGGAACGAAACAGGCCAATCATCGTTAAACTTATGAACAGAACCCTCAAACAAGATCTCATTGGTGCATGCATACAACTGAACCACAACTGTACATAAACGAAGCCTAACTCCTACTCGCAAAAACTGTTCAACACTATTTCAACATCAGAGAAACAACATAAAGCAAAATTTAAAAGTGTACACAAAAAAAGAACAAATACGTGAAACTCCACCTAAAACACTCAAAAAGCT
>JACEEZ010024622.1:0-12500 GCA_016584305.1 Chionoecetes opilio
GATTCAATAACAATCAATTATGCTCAAGGTAAAGAAAATCAGTGAGAGCATCTAACACAACATTCGCAACTTTTTGCACTCTAGTCTATTCACTTAAAAGCTGGATTTTGGGATCTGTTCGATGCCTACACGAGTATGTCAGGACGTCGCTGATTGGCTAATGCACGCTGTCTGGGTGGTGATGGTGGGGGTATTTTGGTAGTCTCAGCCAATCACGACGTCCTTACATACTCAGTAGGCATCGAGCAGCTCCCAGATCCAGCTTAAGTGAATAGACTATAGTAAGCTGATTGTCTTTATGTAGAAGGTAAACGCAAAAGGCTGGTAAAGGTGTCAGACATTATTTCAATAATTTTTCGAACCTTTTACTGTTAATGTCAAATCAGCCATTCGGTTAGCAGCCAGATAGTAACTCCGTCGATTACGTGCTGCCGCAAGTCTTGGACTTTTCTCCATAGCTGTCCCAATAGAACTGAGACACCCTGCCGAAAGCATTGACAAGGTCCCTCTCTTGGTTTGGGCAGGCAAAGGAATGGAACCTTAATCATGGTTTGCATGCAACAAGTTTAGCTCATGAAGGTTTCCGTCAAGGATTTCAGAAGGTTTATATGAAAGGAACATGCAATACATTCATTTCACACAGCAGAATATGAGAAAGTTGTTAGAACTCGGGTCGTAGATTAAGCCGTGCATGCGTTAATTTTACTTGGTGTTAGTTGGAGAGCATTAAGGCATGTTAGCAGAGCCGCAAAATTCAGGTCCGGTTCGTACTTTCGTCTTTCTTAAACCTGTCATTCTGCATTATTTTTGACAGTACTTAATAAGTGGATTTATTATATACCTAAACTGTCTTAACCATGCTTCTCTCGAACAATCAAGCGCTTGACCAAAGCACTTTCGACGCAACTTGGAATCATTTGGAATATTGGATAACTACTGGAGTTTGAACCATTTACAGTATCGCCATGGTATGAGAAATTAGGAACCGGCTGTTGTGGCAACCTCAACAAGGAGAACCATAACTATGGAACCCATGTTGTTGTGTCCATCATCTCAGAAGCCGAAAGCTTGTAGCCTTTCCCTGACCCTTTTGTGTACATTCGCAAAAGACATGCCAATGTTATCAAGATACCTATCATGTTATACACCAGGCTTCTTGGCCTGCCATTGGGTCATATGGCATCCGTTTATTCCTGCACCTTACAGTATGTAGTGATGAGACTTGCCCGGGATTCGCAAACTGAAGCTATTAAATGCACAGGGCCTTTTTTTTTTTTTTTACCAAGGACCTTTTCAATTTGTGTTGCGCCGAAAGTAATTTTGGAGCTAAAGATTGTGGCACCCACCGACTATAATAGAAATTTGGCATTGACAAAAAAAATATAGCCGGCAAAAGAACCGAAGTGTGATTGGAGCCAACTGTTTACAAACTACACTATTTTTGACAGTCCTATTGACATTGAAACCTGTTGCTAATTTTTGTGAACGCTTTATATTTCGGGATTGTTTTTCATACGCATTTATAAAAATGAAATGGCCTTTAGTGATCACAGTATTTGTGATTGGGCGACTTTTGCCAGTAGGCTCTTATTGAATGGTGTTTGAAGAGAGATGGGAAATTTGTGGTGAAGTAAAAATTGTGGAAATTAATTACCGTATTTGCCGGCATACTAAGAACGCAGTTTTTTCTCCTTTAAAAAGACTGCAAAGTTCACCCTTGCTTCTAATGCGGCACATATTACGCAGAGAGGTCGGGCAGAGAATGCAGAACAAAGTAGCCGGTGGTGTGTATTACTAAAGGGGTCTGGAGTGATCTGTGTTGAGCAGTAGTTTCCTGACACAAATTAGTAGCTGTGTTCTCAAAGTAATGCATAATACTAAAAAAGGCTTGGAGTTTTAGAGAAAATAAGAGCTGGGGCAACAAGATAGGCCCCCCGATTGTTGCTGCCAGATGCCCGTTCAGATGTAACATCATCCACCCCCCTCTGCTCTCTCCATTGTAAACGTCTGATATCTCAGTCTGCCGCTTTCACCTGGTTACTTCACTGACGACGCCCTCCGCTCACTCCACCATGGGTCATTACCGCTCAACTCCTCCCCGCACGCCTGGAACAAGACAACCATCCCGCATATTAGATGTCCCCTTAATTACCCGCATTCGACTCGGTGGCCACACAAGTTGCCACAACAGTTGGAAGGAGATGATAGAAGGGCCGGGCAAAAAATGGTGATTTATTTTCGCTGGACATGAGTATTGTTGATAAATATAATAGTGACACCAAAGAGCGTGTTAAATTTTATTTGAAGGAGTGTGATCGGTGGAGGGAGTGTAGTACTTGGTGAGTCTGTCTACTACCACAAGGATGTAGAAAGGCGTCGTGGCTTTGTAGTTTATTTGACGCGCGTCATTGTACACCTATCAACCTGGGTAAAAGAGTTGCGCGGCGTTTGTTGTCTCTTGTTGTCCTGTGGCCTGACTGATTACCTGGCTGATGTTGCGTTGTGTCGGCGATGACAAGTCAGGTCACGTCAGGTCACCCTCGGGCCTCTAATCCTGGTCCAGACGGGGGTGGCCTAACCGATGCAGGTGTGTATGTGCGTTTGTGTGTTACGCCGCTACAGTGGTAAAGCAGGTGGGTGATCGGGACAGCATAGGCTTTGTACACCTTGACACCTCAATCCTCACCCCTGTACCTCTACGGATCAGGAAACTGTATGAAAGCGTGCTAGTAAAAAGGCTGCAACTGTACCTGTAGGGAACAGTCTTCCACCTGTACACCAAGACCAAGACACACGCACCCAAAAAACCGTCCGCCTTAAGGCCGAATCACACCATACCATCATGGTGCTACGGCACGTAATCACACAATCCGTTAGAATTTCTTCATTCGCAAACAAATAGACGTGTTTACACTAAACGTGCGCCGCCGTCCACGGCTCCATCAATCACCGTCCTCTGTCCACGTAACGGTTTCTGGGGAGAATATTTTTAAAACGTTATGAGACTGTGCCGTGCTGATAATTTGTAGTTTTCTCAAGGCTTTATGTACCCAAAACAGTGTCTTTTAGAGTTCAACTCTTCTTCTTCAATCCAACCGAAGTGCTATTAATGCAAATTTCTTTCTACCATAGCCCTCTGGGCACCTTCTGCTTAGAGGGTGATCAGGAACTGCCAAAAATAATGGAACCGTGACGATAGTGGTGAATACAAGGCACGGCTGACGGAACCTGCCGGTGATTTCAGAGTGGGAACCAGCCTTCACCTGTACCTTCCTGAAGAGACTAATCAACCATCGCGACTGTGATAGATTCATAGTTGTAAAACCAGGGCAAATATTGTCGATCCCGACAACGGTGCCCTTCAACAATGAACAACAAAACAACAAGGTAGAGATGGTTACCTTACAGTGTTTACCTAAATATCTTCGTGCATTTTTGTTATTGGACAACCCCGATTTCGGGAGGGCCAAAAACTTGAGTCCTCCTGAATAGTTTTTTGTGTGTTTTTTGAATTAATCTGGCTTCTCGTTTTTGTCGGAATCAATGTTTGTTTACATGTGTTGGGGGGGGCAGGGGGGGGCCACCTGCCCCTCCAGGTCCGCCCCGCAAACATTGCTACGCTTCACACTGCCATATTATGGACATTTTCGTTTTTTCTCTTATCATCTGTTTACTAAACCAAACCCCACCTCTAACCTAACCTAACTCTACCCCTAATCTGATTTAACCTAACTTAACTTTCTTCTGGCTGAAATAACGGTAGATTTTTTGGTACTCCTGTTATGCCATTATTATTCAATTGCGCCATGGGAATTGGCTCAAAATACTCAGAATGAAGAAAGCTCCCGATGGTGTCAGTAAGAGGTCCCACGACTTTTGAAAGCCCACTACCAAAATAAATACCAATACTGCAAATTTCCACAAAGTCTAAACAACAGTAGGGCAGAAAAGCAACAAAGGCATCCTACAACATTAATCTCAGCTATATGTCATAAGTAATAATTTTAATATCAATTCGTGGGGCATCCTGCAATATTATTATTTATGACCGCTTTTGTTACCCTGTCATTCCCTTTACATGTTTGACTAGTATGATTTTTCATTCACATTCACCGCACAGTGAAAATATTGTATTAAGGTTACAGGCTTCATATCATTTCGCTTTCCCCTACAAATCCTTTTTTTTTTTATAACTTCTGCTAAATTTACAAAAAAAAAAGAAAAAAAAAGAAATCCTTCAAAACCCAATATAATTTTTTCTCTTCACAACCGCCTTGTAAACCGGGGTGCGTCCTTTATGCGTAGGTGCGTCTTATGCGCCGGCAAATACGGTAAAGCAAATTTGGCAAACTAAAATATAGGTTGAATGGAACAACATAATTGTAGATTGTTTGAAATCATTCACTCCTTGAGGAAAGAGGACTACCCTATTTAATAAGTCAATCATTCCATCATTTTGTTGATCAAACACAAAGGCTCATGCAGATAACATTGAGGCTGTGGCAGGACGTGAAAAATAACAAAGTCCACTGTATGGAAAAAAAGGAAAACATTGATGGTATATTTTAGCTCGTAGGGTGCAGCAGCATAGGAATTTTGGGCGGAACTCTGCAACTGGTTGGTGAGCCCAGAAAAGAACCTGAGGTCTGTCCAAGGTTGCTGGCTTGGCGAAGTCTGTGATGGCCGGACTTCTCTGGGTCTGCGGCGATGCCATCTGTGGGAGAGCTGGTAGCCACAGAAGGTCACCTCCGTTGGCTGCAGAACAAGCTTTTCTCGGCGTTTAGCGTAAAATCCCGTGGGCACTTACACCTGGCCAGGACATCGTTGATACGGCGAAGGTGTGTGAGTAGTCCTCTCGTAAAGTAGAATGTCCGTCCACTACCTTCACACACCGCAACACTCCCTGTAGCGCGACTTCGCCTCGTAGCAATAGGCGTCGCCCGTGGCAGCAGAAACCCAAGTGGGCCTACAGAGGTAGCGGCACACGTCCCGTTGGGGAGTAATTAAGGTGTCAGTGCTGATCACCTCGGCGAGAGGGTCTGCCAGTAGCTGCAAGATGGCGTTCAGCGTCCAGAAGTACCCCGAGCTTTTTGGTGTCCCACGCTGCGTATCGGCCGCAAGGGTGGTGGGCGAGGGGTTGCGCAGGATCGGACCACCTGGCTTGTTTAGCTTCAAGAGGTCGTTGGTAATACGGACTCCTCCGTTGGCCTTTGCGACGACCACCAGTGGGTGCGCAACAGGGACAGGTCGTCGCCGAGCGGAGTAAATCACCTTGGGCTACATGGTGTCCACTTCGGTCCTTCATGCATCGTGACAGGCCAAGGGAAATTAACCGGGGTTTTATACTGTCGAAAGGCTGAGCATTCTCCCGAAGGTGGATCCGCATGGGTGGCCTTCATCGCCGTCGTGGCTTGTCCCGTAGGTCCTTCTTCTTACACCGACACCGTCCGGGTACTTGTTTCAAGAAGTACTCCTCCGGCTAAGTGGACGTAGTGCTGTGGAGTGGAAGTGGGTGGTGACACAGTTAGGGGTGGAGTGGTGCACCAGAGGTCTGCGTGGCGGCACTGAGTAGCTCCTTCCAGCTTTGCTTGCTCCTCGACTCCATACCCTATTAGCCGTGCTCCGCACAGCTGCATTCTACTCCGGAAAATTCCTTGGCACGACGCCTAGCCGCTACTGCAGTGGATTTCCACGACAACAGGGCATATTCAGGGACCTTTGGACATCTACCCAACCCGTGCACGACAAGGCACCGTAGTCGTTTTTGCTGGAAGGCGCCTACGAGCGGCAGTCATCTTGGAAGCCGGTCTGCATTATAATTACGACAGGTTAGGGGGGTCCAAGGTCACGCTGGGCCAGACCCACGCTCTTGAGGTGCTGCGGGCCATGAACCGTAGTGTCGCGCCCGTGGTCGGGTATCGCCTCTAAGCAGCCTGACGGCTCACCATATGTGCGGCGACACTGATAGTTGGAAAGAGGGCGGAAGCTCTACGGCGTGCAGTCGACTGGATGCTCCGTACGGTGGCTGACATGCTTGCTTTGGAGGTCTGGGAGCCACGTGGAGCGACTGTGAGCACCACGTTGAAGGTAGAGCGGTTCTTCCTCTTCCCCGTTGGGTTCTTTGGGCCTTCCAAAACGATCTGCAGCACAAAAGGAAATAGGGAAAAACTGGCTCAAAATAAGGTGGTAAATGATTGGATCGGACTCCGTCCGTCATTGTACAGTGAGGGGTGGTCCAATGGACTTTAAAAGGATTTCTGAATAAATTCATGGATTGGGAAGAGAGGTGGATGTAGGTAGTGGATAGTAACAAGAACTAACCTCCGTGTAGGTCTCGCGGCCCTCGTTGTACCTTCCTTATTTTCTTAATGATATTATTGTCTTATACGGGAAGTTGATAGATGGTGGGGGTGAATTGTTTTGTGGTTATTATGGTTGGGGAAGAAGAGGAGCAAGGAAGGGTGACGGGCGACATGTTACTACCCGAGGCTTCCCAGGAAGGAAGGGAAGACAGGGAAGGCGGTGGCAGCGACCACAAGGCCCTGCACACCATCAGTACCGCCAAATTCCCAACATCAGACCTTCAAACATCCGACTTGTCCAACAACCGGACTTTTTCACCACCACACATTGTGTCTTGTTGTGCATATATTTTACTTTTTTTTTTTTTTTTTTTTTTTTTTTTTTTTTTTTTAAATATTTAGAAAACATTGATATGTGGCTTTATTTATGGCATGAATTTTAGTTTCGCGTATACGCCCTGGATCGGCCTTCAAGAGCTGCATCTTTTATGTTCTATACCATTTTGTCCCTTACGTTTATGGTTACTGTGTATCCGACTCCGACTATTCCAATCATCTGACCTACCCTTCGGTCCCCCAAGGTCGGATAATTAATACTTAGCTGTATGTACAATAGTAGTAGCTACTAGTATTTAATTTGTATCTTTTATATTTGTTAAATTCTCTCGCTCCGCTCGTCCTCTCTCTCTTCTTCGCCTCTCTCCTCTCATCTCATTCTCTCTCTCCTCTCTCTCTCTCCTCTCTATACTCTCTCTCTCGTCTTCTCTCATCTCTCTCTCTCTCTCTCCTCTCTCTCTCTCCCACAGCCCACCACCAATGACTTGACAAACATAAAGATGCTAATGAATCTACAACTACTATCACACACCACTACTACAAATACTATCACCACGCACCTACTACCACTACAACTACCGACCATCACTTCTATAAAACTGTTCTTATGACCTGCGATCACCTTGCGACCGTCGTCTCCTGCAAAAGTAACAAGGATGCAAAGGGTTGCAAGACCAGTCCCGGTGTACAGCATCTAATCCATGGTTTGCAGTACGTGCTCATAATGAACAGTTGTATTTCAAGCATGCAACTTAAAATGAACAGCATGGTGATTATATAGTGTATCTGTGGTATAAATTGTTATACAGTTGAAGTTCCCAACTCGGCAACCTCGGACCAGCGCCGAGCCGAGTAATGGAATTTTCCGACTTTTAGAACGTAGATATATTAAGGGGGAAAACAGCATCCACTTCTTTCAAAAGGTCAATTTTCTCAGAAATAGTTAACACATTGTGTTTCTTTTTCTTCCTTTCTTTTCACTTCCCCCATAGGGGTTCCTGGTGACTTTTGGGAGCCTAATACAATTAACAGACCTGTAGAGTACACAAATAAAAGTGTACACAACTTCTACGTCACAACACCACTGAACAGAACAACAAACGAAATCGGCGGGAGAAACCCAAGCGGCCTAGTGGGGTTCACCTAGCGCCGCCCCGGAAACTCCGCGCCGGGTTTTGGGTGTTGTTCTGCCGGTTTTGGAAAATCCGAACCATAGCCGAGTGGTTGTGGGGTGTTGCCGAGTCTTGGGATTCCCGAGTTTGGGACTTCAACCGTAGTAGACAAGCCAAGTAAGTAATTAACATTGTGACTTTACCTGCATAGGAATGTTATAGCCAGCACCCATGCTAAGCTAAAGGAATCAGCCATAGGTCCCCGAATACTAGGGTGATGCCCCCCCCATTACAATTGTTGACCTTACAGTTATTTCAAGGTCATTTTGTGGTGGCCAAAAGGCAATTTCAAAGTCATCCAGTTTAGTCCCGTTATATTTCAAAAGCAAGGTATGGCAGAGGCAACAGTTGGTACTATTCTAGGTCTAATATTGATATCAGAAGTATGAGGTCATGTGCACAGGTCAATCCACCCAGTATTCCTGTCTGACCTATAACTGTGGATGTAGCATGGGTGCCAGCTATTAACATTCCATGCAGGTAATCTTTTTTCTTTTAAGCCTTTTTACTTCTTGTCTGGTCTACTTAGCTTATACTAATCTAAATATTTTTTTAACCAAAATATGTGTACCAATATTATCTGACAAAAGAGTGATCCTTACTGATGGATTACAACAATCAATTAGAATCGCGGCACAGGCATTTGTAACATTTCAGTATTTTTTGAAGCCGGTGCATCTAGCATTTTTGCACTTCGTTTTGCAAGAGCAGGTCACATTGCGATGCAGGAGCAATGGTACAGGAGTCACTCTGGTCCATTGAGGTTTCAGACAATCTGTCTCTCTTCCAAGCATCTGGGGCTATGTCACAACAATGGTTTTTCCCATCTCTGCTTGAAGCCCAAATCTTGGCCTGGTAGTTGGCGTGTTGAATATATTGAAGCTCAGAGCAGTTCCATGCTGTCTTGGCCTTGCTGGACATGTGCAATCTTGCAACTGTCCAACTGTTTGCAGCCCTGGCTTCGATAGAGATTGCAAACAAAATGTTCAAGCCGGTCCAAGCTCACCAATCACGGTCAATCCTTCTATCCCCTAACTCCTCTTTTTCAAGTCTGGTGTCCTGAAAAGTAAGCCCGAAGGAAATTTTGTGTAATGTCCGGAAATACTGTAGGCTCCCCTTAAGATGAGTAGTTTGCTGAGACATGCTTAACTCAACATTCTCAACTCTAATGATCGAGACCCCATATAAAACACTTTGCTATTAACCTTATTAGAGTCGGCAATGACAACCTCGCTAAATCCCCTTAACATTATTTTATGCCTATCCCCACAATTATTAAAGTTATTAAAATTACAACTACTCACTCGTAGAGACGCAGAGTAAGGGCGTCTGATTAGAAGTTTTTAAGTGGAATTAAGGGATTTATAAAGGAGAGGTAGGAAAAGTTCTTACGGCTTTTAAACCAGGGTATAACAGAGTACTGATTCAAGCTGGAAAAGCGTAGATTTAGAAGCAAATAGGGAAAAACTGGTTCCAAATGGTGGTGAATGCTGGAATGGACTCAGTAGACAGGTAGTTAGTGCTGAGTCATTGGGAGTTTTTAAAAAGGGAGCTGGTAGGTTTCATGGATGGGATGAAGGGTGGATGTAGGTAGTGTTTTAGGTGACAGGAACTACCACTTGTAGGCCTCGCGCCTCGTGGTAGCTTCCTATTTTCTTATGTTCTTATGTTCTAAAATGGTTACCGACCAATTCGATAGTCGTGATTGGAGGTTTCCTTATTCAACCCTTTCCACTCCACCGAGGACACAGCATCCTCCAGACCCTATTAGGCCGTATTTACATAATGTGCCTGTTCCTCAGACTCTCCTAAGACATCATTACTTTTTCATACACCGATTTTTGTGACATAGATAGGTGCTGTAAATCGTTGTTTTAAAGACAAAATAGTTTATCACGTCCCAGGCATCGTTGCATATCCTTAGACGCCCCGAGCTAAGCCCCTCCATTTCTTCCCCCCTTCCACGCCATCTTGGTCTCTTCAAAAGCCAGCTAACCCACGCCCTTTCCTTGTATCTGCAGGCGGACCGTGTTCATTTGCCTACCAATACGTAATATCACCACACACCACTGCCTCATTTCCTTACCGCCACCACAGACATTGGGCCTAACGGATGCCCAACGTCTTAGCCGGCGGCACCGTGGAAGTGTACATGGAGAGACGCTGTATTTTGCTCAGATGCTCACCATAGAGCCACTGGGGCGGGCCCGACTAGGACATATTTAACTATTTTGGCCGCTGTTAAATTAACTGATTGAGGGAATAATTCTGGTTATAATTTCTAAGCATATTGCAGTACAGTAATGTTTAAGGGTATGTTTGCACAGCCCATTAGCCGATTAATAGACTACTGGGCTGTCAAACCAATAATGACTAATGGGCTGTCCCAACACTTAAAAAAACATTACTTTATATGCAATATGCTTAGAAAGTTTAACCAGAAAATATTTCTATGTCCTTGTCCTAGTAAAACGATGAAAAAGAGATCATAAATTGCTACGAATATTGTTTATTTCATAATAACAAAAAACATTTTCGTCATTGATTGACATGGTGGTGGTGACGCCATGTAGAAAGATAGGATCGACGAGCCACATAAGTACAATCCATCTGCTTGGCGTTTTCCCCCCTAACTGATCTCACTTACTGAAAATTTCCAAAAAAACGTGGTTTTACTGCAATTATTTTATAGTATTCAGTCTATTTCAATTATACAGGTTGAAGTTCCCAACTCTGCAACCTCGGGACCCAGCGCCGACCGAGTAATGGAATTTTGTTCCGACTTTTAGAACGTAGATAATTAAGGGGGAAAAAAAACAGGAAATCTTCAACTTCTTTCAAAAGGTCCAATTTTCTCGATAGTTAACACATTGTTCTTCCTTTTCTTTTCAACTTGCACCAGTATGTGTTCCTGGACTGGACGTTTTGGGAGCCATAATACCAATAACAGAGCAGACCTGTAGAAGTACACAAATAACAGTGACACAACTCTACAGTCCACAACACCACTGAACAATAACCCAACAAATCGGCGGGAGAAACCAAGCGGCCCTAGTGTGGTGGCCACCCTAGCGGCCGACCCGGACTAACTACGGCGCCGGGTTTTGGGTTTCTGCCGGTTTTTGGAAAATCCGGAACCATAGCCGAGTTTTGGGTGTTGCCGAGTCTTGGATGCCGATTTTGGGAACTTCACCTGTAAGAAGAACGAAAACATGTTACAAATGTTTTTCATTATGTTATAGAGTGGTTAAGGGGGAAGCCTTAAGGCCCTTTTGTGATTATTAACCCTTTGTATTGACTGTTCCGTACGTTCTGCAGTGTAGTGCAATTGGTGACTGCAAAATATTTTTAATAATATTATATTCTAATTGATGATTATTATATCCTGTTAACTCCATCATCTACATCTATTCTTTATTAGGTGTCCATTAGTATTGATATATGTTGATAGATATTTGAAAGTATTGAAATCAGGAAAATATACCGTCTGTTATCCCGTAATCTTGCTCGGCTATCAACTGTTATTTATATATATGCTGTACACACAACAGTCCTCTAACTGATCACGTTTTCATGTAAACTCCTCCATTGTCTCATCTTTATTTGTATGGCACTCTGGTTGGTGCTGATTGAGCTGGAAATATTTTCAAAATATACTGACGAAATATGAGCATTTCTATAAACTTTATAAAACTTCTATAACAATGTTTAATGGCTTGAACAGGCCTAATAATATTGATGGTACCGATATTGAGATACTATGTATATTAACGGTGTTAATCTATAATAATATAAAGCTAAAGTGTGTCTGTCTGCTGCGTGGTGTCCGCGATAGGTGCCCGCCCCCAGTGGCGCAATCCCCTCACATGCACAGTTTTGAACCCCGGGTGAGCAGGGAAGGTTTTACAGCCGCGTATATGGATGATCCATCACTTTTTTTTTTTTTAGGCAGCCTATTAGCGAGAATTGTGAAGAAAAAAAAAGGGTTGCGAGAATTGAGGAAACCTTGATGTAGGGTGGATTAGTAATGGGTGGGTGATGGGTAATGGGTGAGTGAATGGGTGGGGGGTGATTGGGTAATGGGTGATTGCATGGGTGGGGGGTGATAGGTGATGAATGGGTGGGGGGTGATGGGTGAGTGAAATGGTGGGGTGATGGGTAATGGGTGATGAAATGGGTGAGGAATGGGTGGGGTGATGGGTGATGGGTGAGTGAAATGGGTGGGGTGATGGGTAATGGGTGAGTGGAATGGGTGGGGGTTGATGGGTGAGGAATAGTGGGTGGTGTGGGTAATGGGTGAGTGAATGGTAAGGGTGCAGTGAATGGGTTAATGGTGGGGTGTGAGGGGTAATGGGTGGGGGGTGATAGGTAATGGGTTGAGTGAATGGGTGGGTCGGTCATGGGTAATGGGTAGAGTGAATGGTGGGGGGTTATGGGTTATGGGTGAGTGAATGGGTGTGTGGGTGATGGGTAATGGGTGAGTGATGGGTGGGGGTGTGGGTGAGGGAATAGTTGGGTGGACGATGGGTAATGGGTGTGTGGTGATGGGTAAGGGTGATGAATGGGTGGGGGGGTGTGGGTATGGTGAGTGAATGGGTTGGGGGTGATGGGAATGGGTTGTTGGCGTAATACATACATTTCTACATCCCATGATTTCAGGAAAGCTAGCAGGGCTTATCTGGAGAAGTCT
>JACEEZ010024622.1:17500-20724 GCA_016584305.1 Chionoecetes opilio
TTAATGCCTAGCACGAAACCCCTTTGCCGATCCCATGGAGTCCTGACGTGGTATCGCATCCGAAATACTGCATGTAGAAATGGTAGGTATGTGCATAATCGGTTCCCAAAGTTTCCATGTCGCCTGGATATTCCACAATGGGACTTTTATTGCACTCTTCTTTTGACTTCATGAAAAATTTTTGGTACCAAGTTTATGGTGGCGGCACATTAGCACAAGGATGTCTGTATCCTCAGCAATTACAAATGTCGTTTTGTACTCACCCATCTGACTGCTGTCTGAACAATCAGTAGATCTGCATCGTCTTCAGCATGCTTCGGTATCACATCCTCTTTACGCATCTCATCTGATAAATATTTATGAATGCCTGCTTGTTTCCTTTTTTTTTGCAGGATGTTTTTTTCCATTTTAAGTGGCAAATCGATGGCTAGTTTGACCTTTCCAGAAAATTTCCACGCCCTTTGGTGTGCTACGGTTTTGATGTATCTTGTAGATATCCATCGAATACAACGATTGGGATAGATGTACTTCCTTCCCATGCGTATGTAAGCGGTGATTATTTGTCTATGTTTGACCCTGGTCCATGGCAAACGCTGCAGAAGGGAACCCCCGTCCAACAACTTTCATTCTGCTTCAGGAACTGGGAAAATCTGGGATATCCTTACATAGTTTGGAAATAGTCTCAGCAAGTTTTGGTTTTGAAGCAGGGTTTAAACAGCCCCTGTTTTGTGAAGAGTGATGGCACAGGAGCTCATATGTAAACACTTCATTTAGGTCAACATCGCTGTTTTGGCAATTATTAAAAGTCATTGGAATAGAAGCTGGGGGTCGACACTTATAGTTTTTTTTTTAACGAGGCAAAATCCTGACCCTTGCTGCTTACTGACTAATATTGATGCCAGGAGAAGGGAATACTATGCTTTTTCTAAATGTCAGCTGTATTTATCATAGTTAACCATAGTATCAGGTAACACAGGCATCATTTTAAACAGGAGACCTTAAGATAGAATGAATTTTGCCTTGGTTTAAAAAAAAAAAGACTATAGTTCCTCTCCCCTGTCATCACCTTCGCACCCATTACTTTCACTTGGTTTGTTTTCCTGAAGACATGTTTTGTAGAGTTTCTCCTTCCATCTTGGAAATAATGGACCTTCCTAAATCTTCAGCCATGTGGACGTTAGGAACAGTTTTAGGCAATTCCTGTTGATATGTAAAACAAGTAATCACACTTGTTGAATGGATCGTGGCTTTCCAGGTACTCAAGAAATTTATGTGTCAGTCATATCTCGTTGCATTTTACTTGTACTCAGTTCAGTTTGTAAATGCTTGTATGTGCTTAACTTCTCCAAATTGGGATGTTATCGTACTATAACAGGACTAGGGGAGAGAATATATCATGCTAATAATAGAACCAAAGGGGGTTTCCTGGAAAACAGGTTTGTTATTGTTGGTGTATATAAACATTAATTAGCCCCACAGTTGGCAAGGGAAAAGGATGCAAAAGGGGTTAGGATAAATTACTATTTGAGATCATGCAGCTTATGGCAAGTTGATGGTGTGGTTGGAAGAAGGGTGATCATCGAAGAGGGGGGGCTGGGATTCAGGGGTCTAATTTGTATTAAAAAAAGACCCAGAAAATGTTTAAAAGAAAAATGTATTTAGATTATTAGTGCCATACAGGCATACGACACCACCATAGTGGCATACCTTTAAAATAATTATGCCACTGCGGGCAGGACTCTATAATCTTGTTTTTTACAAAGGGGGCGCAAAATATTAATCATGCATAAAATACATTTCCCGTAAAAACTGCCATTTGCCTATTTGTAAAACTTGACCTTTGACCTACTGTTTTAGAGGGTCATTGAGTTTGAAAATATGTTTTTCAGATTCACTGGTTTATGTTTCTATTCGTGTAAAGCACTTATTGTGCTAAAAATGAGTAGTTTTTTGAGATAATGGGCCATATATATATAAATGGCGGCCATTTTGAAATTATGCAAATTAGGTAACTTCTGGGTTGAAACCTGGTCCCATTTTGGAATGTCATCAAAACTACTTATAAACAATGATTAACAATAAAACAAACTGTTGCAATTTGTTTTACTCAACATAGCAAATTACTCTAAATATGGTCGACTATATTCACGAATCCACCCACGCCTTTACTCACCCACATACCCACGCCCTCACTCACCCACATACCACGCCTTCATTTACCCACATACCCCCGCCCTTTACTCACCCACATACCCACGCCCTTTATTTACCCACCTACCCACGCCCTTTACTCACCCACATACCCACGCCCTTTACTCACCCACATACCCACGCCTTCACTCACCCACATACCCACGCCTTCATTTACCCACATACCCAAGCCCTCACTCACCCACATACCCACGCCCTTTACTCACCCACATACCCACACCCTCACTCACCACATACCACGCCTCACTCACCCAACCCTACCCACGCCTTCACTCACCCACATACCCACGCCCTCACTCACCCACATACCCAGCCCTCACCCACCCCCATACCCACGCCTTCACTCACCCACATACCCACGCCTTCACTCACCCACATACCCACGCCTTCACTCACCCACATACCCACGCCCTTTACTCACCCAATACCCACGCCCTTTACTCACCCACATACCCACGCCTTCACTCACCCACATACCCACGCCTTCACTCACCCACATACCCACGCCTTTACCACCCACATACCCACGCCCTCACTCACCCACATACCCACGCCTCACCACCCACATACCCACCCCTTTACTCACCCACATAAACCCCCGCCTCACCACCCACATACCCACGCCCCCACTCACCCACATACCCACGCCCTCACTCACCCACATACCCACGCCCTCACCACCCACATACCCACGCCTTCACTCACCCACATACCACGCCCTCACCACCCACATACCACGCCTTTACTCACCCACATACCCGCCTTCACTCACCCACATACCCACGCCTTCACTCACCCACATACCCCGCCCTTTACTCACCCACATACCCACGCCCTCACCACCCACATACCCCCGCCTTCATTCACCCACATACCCACGCCCTCACCACCCACATACCACCCTTTTCCCACCCCCATACCACGCCTTCACCACCCATACCCCCCGCCCTCACTCACCCCCTACCACCCCCACCCCCTCCCACCCCCCTAAATAAACCCCCCCCTTAAAAAAG
>JACEEZ010024624.1:0-32500 GCA_016584305.1 Chionoecetes opilio
AGGGGGGCTCCGAAACAGGTATTACGTGGGGGCGATCAGGGAGAGGCAGGGGAGTACTTTGGAGAGAAAGGAAAGTCAGTGTTAATTACAAATCAGGCTTAAAAAATGGATGAAAACAGGTGGCTGAAAAGTTATGAGTGGATAGGACAGAGTGTAAGGACAGATCAAGCACGGTGGGAGGGGAAATGTTGGGTTACAGGGTTTCACAGATAGGATACACCAGTCTAGTGAGGGGGAGTTAAAGCGAAAGGTGAAAGACCAAGTTCAGAGGCAGGGCAGGGAGATGGGGAGACAGAGGATGGAGGGTAAGAGTTCTCTGACTGGTACAAGGGGAAAAACCCCCAAAGTGTGAGGTCTTTTATGATGGTAGCTTGGGGAGTAGTTTAATATTTAAAGCAAGGACTAAATCTCTGGAGGTCAATAGTAGAACATATAGATGGGCAAACGAAGGAAGCAAGATATGTCAAATGTGTATGGGTAGACTAGATGAAACTGTAGATCACCTGGTATTAATGTGTCCAAGGTATGATGGGGAAAAAAGAGCGGCTTATAGCAATAGTGGCACGGGAGGTAGGCGGGGATCAGTGGGATAGAGTGGCAGAGGGGAACATAGAGGGGATAATAGAATTTCTTTTAGGTTTGAGTAGGGTACAGGATACAAATAGAAGAATCATCGAAGGGGGGGTTAAAGTATTTTTAGAAAAGGCTTGGGAAAAAAGAGCAGAGAGTTAGGGCCTCATACAAGCCCTGAGGGAGCCAGCCGGAAATTAGGCTTTGAACCGGGTGAAAACCGCGGTTTAGCTCCTCACCTGAAAGAAGAAGAAGATTGATTCGTCTCTTCAAGTCACTATTTAGTGTCCATGTCTCACAACCATAGAGTAAGACAGAGATCACAAGCGACTTGAAGATCCGCATCTTTGTCCTCCTGCACAGGTACCGACAACGCCAAATACTCCCGCTGAGCGAGTCCATAACATCGTGGGCTATGCCAATCCGCCGTGAGACTTCTTGACGTGACCCGCCGTCATTATGGACTGCGCTACCAAGGTATGTAAAACTTTCCAAGATCTCAATGTCCTCGCTGCACGCATGAACAGACTGTACTGCTTCATCTAGTAAGTCCCCAAACACCGGGACCTTGGTCTTAAGCCAGGAGACCTCAAGTCCCCAAAGACTTTGCCTCCTCGTGCAGCGCCTCGCAAGTCATCACCAGGACCTCCAGCGACTCACCCAAAGATTACTGCATCATCGGCAAAACAGGATCAGTGATCTTGGTGTTCCCGACGGATGCTCCACAATCACTTTGATCTACAACCTTCCCCAAATACCCAGTCCATACAAGTGTTGAAAAGTGAGGGGGCAAGGACGCACCCTTGCCTCACCCCGGGTTTTAAACAGGAAAAGAAGCTGGATACACCTGCCCCCCACACTTCACAGCACTCACAGTCCCAGAATACAGATCAGTTATCAAACCCAAATAGTCCTTGCAGGAATCCCGCGAAGTCACAGAAGATCCCAGAGTGACTCACGATTACTGAATCAAACCCCTTTTCTTGAGATCAACATAGGCTGCAAGCATCCCTGTCGAACTCTGTCGGCGTTCCACCAGGACACGATGCGCTAGGATACGGTCCGTTGTTGACTTACCGGGCCCGTGAACCCAGACTGCTGAAGTCTCTGATGCGCAGTAGATGACTGCGGATCCGTGTCAGCAATAGATGGGCAAGCACTTTGCCTGGCACGCTGAGTAGTGTAATACCGCGGTAATTGTTGCAGTCCTGACGGTCCCTTTCCCTTTCCAGATAGGGACGACCACCCCCTTTTTCCAGTCAGGAGGAATGGTACCTGATTGCCACGCGGCAGTCAGGACACCATGCAACCCGCGGATCATGGCCTCCCCCCCAGCTTTGAAGAGCTCCGCACTGATATTACAAACACCACTCCCTTTTCCAAACCCCTCAACTTTGCTACAGCCTCTCTGACTCGTCAAGAGAGGTGCGGTTTCGTCAATGGGAGGATCGGCATCCACTGCCTGTAACCCAGTGGTGTGAAGCTATTCAGTTGGAGGGTCCCCCCGTGAACAGCTCCCCGAAGTACTCAGCCCAACGAGCCATCTGCACATCCATGTCCGACACGAGGCGCCCACTGCTGTTCGAATAGCAACTCGCCCGAGATGGAGCTTGGAACGGGGGCTTCTTCAGGGCTCGGTAGGCGGGTCGGAGGTCATTAGCGTTCAAATGACCCTCGACATCCTCAGCGAGACTCATGACATACCTCTCCTTGTCTCTCCCCAGGGGATTCTAGTCCGGCGTGACAGAGCCCTGTGCTGGTCCTGGTTCCCAGCCAGCCTGGCAGCGCGACTCTCCTCGATTTCTTCCAGCGTCTTCGTCGAGACAAAACCACGCCTTGACCTCGGGCGCTCCCCAATACCTCCTTGGCAGCCTGTAGAATTTCACGTTTGAAGGGTTTATCCCGCAGTTATACGGGGTCCTCGAGGGCACCGAGCACATCAAACTGATTTGAGACTGCACCGCATACTCATGAGCACTGTCAAAGTCCTTCAGTTTCTCAAATGAAACACAGTATGGTTACCTCTTGAGATCTTTGGCCTGACATAAAGCTTAAGTGTAGCAACAACAAGTCTGTGATCTGTTCCAAAGAACTCAGCACTGGGGGTAAACCCTGCAGTTCTGGAGATCCTCCAACGAGTACTAACGAGGACGTGGTCGATCTCCTTAGCTACCCCTCCGGCATTACTGTACCATGTCCAGCGGTGCAGCTCTGGTCTCTGATACCAAGAACCTGCAATTCTCAAACCTCCTGGACCTTGCAAAATTCAGAAGCAGAGAACTGTTTGGTGTTTCTGGTACCGGAGCCATGGGGACCAACACATAATCGTAGCCATCTCTCCACATGCCAGTAGTAGCATTGAAGTCGCCCAAGACAATGAGTGTGTCCCGAGGAGGACACTGGTCTAATACAGAGTCGAGTTTGGCGTAAAACATCTCCTTCTCTTCAGTTTTACGCACCTCGTAGGAGCGTAACACTGCAACAGAGCATGAAACCCAGAGTGTGTTTCATCTTCACCCGCATTACACGCTCATCAACCTGAGTAACCTCAACAACTGACGGCTGCGTTTGTTGGAGTGCCTATAGCTACTCCCCGGACTGGTCGTCATTGCTCATGCCGGACCAGTATTTGGGGGTAACCCCCCCTGCTAGTCTCGCCACTGCCAGGCCTCCTCGTCTCAGAGAGTCCCTATATCCACCTCAGCCTATGAGCTCGCCCGATAGGAGAAGTAGTCGACGATCGTCTGAGAGGCTCAAAAACGTTCCACGAGCCCCCACGAAGACCCTTTCCGGAGGTTTATCCCAGGAGTGATTCGACGGGGAGGCGCCGCTTCTGCATCGCCCGGCCACCCCCATAAGAAAAAGTTGGGCTAGGGGACCCTACCACTCGATTTGGAGAGCGGGATTCCCGAGGGGCTTTGCCCCCCACTCGTCATAGGCAGAAACCCCTCCCTTGCGTCGGCATGTCTTGATTCACTGATGCAAACAAAATAGGCCTATCTTATGTAAGAGGTGAGTAAAGCAAAGAAATATTAATATTTTCTGAGACAACGCATGAGTGTTTTGGGAGCGGCGAGGCAAAAAAACCACCACCATCGCCACCCAGCCCGCGTGCATCCAGCCAATTAGCGGGCGTCCTTACATACTCGGGTAGGCAGCGAACGCTCCCAAGAATCCAGCTTAAGGGAATAGACTATAGTCACAAAAGGTTGCTAGCTGTCAGACGCGCATGGACAGTTTGCTGAACTACAGCCCGCATTCTCTCTCTCTCTGAGCCACTTTTTGCCTTGATGTCCTCGGCATAGTGGTGGAGGAGGTAGAGAGCGTGAGGTAGATCAATCCTGCGCTGAATAAAATGGTCTGGAGGGAGCAGGAATGGTGGAGAACTGAGAGACGAGCAGCGAAAACCCCGGCCTCCCTCTACTCCCTCACTACTAAAGCCTTGAGACAACCCTCTGTCCCCTTAAGAGGGACTGAGAGGTGCCAGCTTGCCTATGCCCGTAAATATCACACAAAATTTTTTTACGGGCATTTTTTTGTATATATTTATATGGCTTGATATGGTGACGAACGAGAGGGGCGTTAGAAAATCAGCCATTTAAATTTACTTTTTGCTGATTTTTTTTTTGATACTTTGTCACAAGCTTGCTAAGTGTTTAACTACGCATGCTAAATTTGTTCACATATTTTTATTTTTTCGGAAAAATTCGTGTGACGCTCCCGTTAAGCCCAGACGCGTCCCCTCGAGCACTTTTCCCCCAGTCCAGGCGCCTCCTCTCAACTTGAACAACAATAAATCTTCAGCCTTTATCAGTCATCTATTGAAACTCAATCTTTACCATCATTATCCTATTTAAAGAGCTTATGCCATCTCTGCAAATGGATCCTGCATCATAATATATCTGCTTGCATCAATGGTGGTACGATGTTCATATAAATGTTTATATGTTTTCTAAAAGAAAAGCTTTACGCTTGAATATTTTGTTAGAGTAGGTAACTTCTTCAGGAAATATGCTTTGCAACAAAATGCAAAGAACGTTTATACACTGCCTATTGTTTTTTTTTCTTGAACTGTAAATTATATGTGTGTCTGACTCCATTATTTCATGCAATTTTATATAATTGTCAAAAACTTTTTTCTACCCCAATTTCTGCAACTCATGAACCTGTTTCGTCCCCCCCCCCCCATCGCAAATTCCTGGGGTTTCATCCGTGGACCACAGCCAGGATGCCGCTGTGAACAGGGTCAAGGGCTCGGCACCAAGCATGCAACATTGAAGACGTGCGGCACTGTACCTTGAGCGAGGAGGGCGCCCACTGTCCACTGTCCTGCCGCCCACCAAGGCTCCTGCAGGATAGTTTGGTGCTCCCCAACCACTGAAAAGTATATAGAGGACCCATGCATGTATCAGTGTCAGTGACAAGATATTATGTTGGATGATATTCAACGCATAACCCATGAATATGCTGGACGCTAAAAATTGAAAGGAATGTGCTGCTTCGCGTGCAGTGTTTATTGTTTTTTTTTTGACATCGCAGCTGCATGAGGTTGATATGTTTAGGGTTTACTTCTCATGTTATTGTAGTTTAGAACAGAAAATGCCAGAGCAATGAGTTTGTTTTTGCGTGTTATAAAACCAACTCGTTTTCTTAGATTGATAGTTTGATTTGAGACACACTGTGATATTGTTTGAATCTTGCACCTGTCAGGGGGGCGGGGACGTTCGCGCCTCGATCACCTGTACGAGCAGCATCCAGTCAGCACGGCCGCCAGCCGGCAGAGGGTGGCCCACACCGCAACAAGCCCAAAAGGGGAGGCTTGTCTCTCACTTCCCCAATCACACTCTTCTCTTTTGGACAATGTGACTAACAACCCTAGCGCCTTCAAAGTCACTCACATGACATAGCTCATTAAATTATAATAGATGTGTCAGAGAAACTTTAATTTAAAGTGTGTCAGAGAACTTGATGACTGGTAGGTCTTAACCAAGGAAGCAGTTTCAAGCTTGACTCTAGCTTCCTTGGTCTTAGCCGAGTATACCTGGGGGGTGAAAGGTTTGACAAAGCCCCAAATCCGAACGTTGCACCGGGCCCTGATGTAGCTAAGCGCCACGAGCTCGCCAGCATCGGGAAAGCAAGGTCCACCACACGCTCCTCTCCGCATTGACCAGCAATCGGGACGCCCGGTAATGTCCACCCCCCTGCAAAGCAGCACCAACACACACCAAACATACTTCCGACACATGCTAAACTGTCAACTATGGTGTACATGTATACATAGGTTACTCTGGGTTTGTCTACTGGATGAAGCTTCCCTTGATTTCTATCAAAGTCATTATGCCAGTCCAGGACCCGTTAGCCACCTGGTGCCGTCCCTGCATGTGGGGGGGGGGCGGCACCACCAGTTCAAGGCTGTGCAGGGAACACATCAATACAAGTCTGAGATCTGCTGTTCCATGTGACGAAAGCATTGATATATATATATATAAATATATATATATATATTATAATATATATAATATATATATAGAAGAGAGAGGGAGAAAAGGAGAGGAGAGAGAAAGAGAGAAGAGAATAGAGAAGAGAGAGAGAGAGAGAGATATATATATATAGATATAGATTATAGTATAGATAGATAGTAAAATATAACAAGAACTAATGATGTGATGAAACTTGAGTAAATAACTTCATGTGTAAATTTTTACAGTCGACTACTCATCAAAACATTATTATACGGCCATTTTTGATTGGGCAATAACGATAACACTGTCTTCCCAAATTTACATAGAAAACCTCAGACACTCCTGCACAAACTATAAGGCGAATTTGCTGAAGGCTAAAGACAAAGTACATAAAAAAAATAGGTACATAAAAGTACATTTAAAAGTACATAACAATCTGTATGAGAAGCGTTCCCTTAAAAAATTATTTTACATTACAACCGAGAAGCCCGGGTTTTGATCCCGGGGGGAGCGAAGATAGATGGGCGGTCTTTCTTAAAACCCGAGCCCCTTCCACCCAGCAGTGAAAAGGGTACCGGGTGTTAGGCCGGGGTTTTTTGAACCCCCTCCCGGGGTGGTGGCTTCGGCCAACACTAAAGCTGCGCGGTTAAGATCACTATGGCTCTGAGGAATTATCCTCTAAACAAACAAACAAACAAAAAATTATCAGCAACCTGAAAGCAACTGTTGGGTTAATGTTCGTCCGTAGGGAATACTGCCGTTTGTCACACACACACACACACACACACACACACACACCACCACCACACACAAAACACACACACCGCTCCCCGGACGGAGGGAAACAGATGGGGTTGTTCCTTTAAAAACCCGAGCCCCTGTCCACCCAGCAGTGAATGGGTCCCGGGGTGTTAGCCGGAGTTTGTGACCTGCTCTCCGGGTGCTGGCTTCGGCCAACAAAGCACTAAGGATGAATGATAAAAAATGCATGGCTCCATGACTGCAACCAGCGGACCGGAAAGTAAAGCAGGTCACCATAGTGTGCGTTGACTTCGTCCGTTAGTGTCTGGAACTGGCGGTGGTTAAGGCTGCGGGAGATGGAGTTGACAACCTTCACGACTACAGAATGACATCAGTAAGGTTGGCAGACTTGGAGCACAGGGACTCTTTGTGGATGATGCAGTGCACCTTGTGGATGGATGGGTGTGTCCGGCGGCCTCACACTAGCATCTAGCAGGAGGCGGCACCCTTCTTCTTTCCAGTCATTGCTGGGCACCGTCGGTCGTCACGCACAAGAGACGGAACAGGTCGGGGTAGTGTTGCTTCACACACTAAAGCACGGCGCCCGAAGATGTCTTGCCCAGTTTGGGGTTTGCCGTGCAATGGAACAAGCTGGAGAACTCCTCATAAACCTGAAGGGCAGCAGTGACTCCACGAATGAAAATCGCCAGCTGGGCTGTGTCCTTCTTGTCTGTGCTCTCATCAAGAGCGAGAGAAAAGGCATCGAAATTTGAGCAACAGGTTTTAAAAGCGAGTCGTTCACGCTGTCTGACATCTCCTCAATGCGTGACAAACAGTGCGGGGTGAAAGGCCCTCACACTTTCAAAGGCAGAACGCTTTTCAGGACGAGGGAATCTATCACAACCATGATGCACTCCTTGATAAAGCCCCCCGCCTGTGAATGGCTTCATCCGGCGAGCAAGGAGGCGGGAAACCTCATAGCTGGCGCGCGTCACTATAGCGCATTTTTCGTGACGTTCACCGCCCTGGTTCAGTCCAGTCCGGACCGGGTCCGGGGTGGACTGATGGTCGCAAAATACATCGAGACTGGCCCCGTCCCATTCGTCGTTCCTATTGGCTGGGGGATCGAGTGGGCGGTACTGAACTGAACTGTGGAGGCGGCAGGCGTCCATCTTGTCAATATCCTTTTGTCGTCCGCCTTTTAAAACCTGTGCTAAAGACTTTACAACTACCACGCCTGTGATACTTTAGTCTTATGGTCGGCCATCATGGTGTTTCATGTCTTATCAGCAGCACGAGAAGCTCCTGGTCGCCTTCCCCGCTGACTGTAGTGCGCATGCGCCAGTTCTCCCCACACTAGTCCAAGGTGGTCCTGCTATCTGGCCTAGCCGGCCCAGTCCGTTCCAGCCCGGTTTTAAACTGCCTCGCAAAAACAGTGGCCGCCCGGGACTAGCCCAGTCCAGACCGGGCCAGAGCGGCCGCGAAAATGCGCTTATTTGTCAGCCTCAGTAGTCTGCTTACGGAAGAGTTAAGTGCTTTTTTGCAGGTTGCCTAACAGTTTGAAAATGGCCTCCTTCCTCTTGGCAGCAGACATCGATGCAAAGCTCGATGCTTGGTGCTGTGTCTCCCAGTGGCGGCGCACATTATACTCTTTGAGGACAGCCACAGTCTTCAAGCAAATGAGGCACTGGGCCTGTCCAAAGCGTTCAGTGAAAAAGTACTTCTCCCACTCAGGGTTGAAGGCCCGACACTCGAGGCCCACTTTCCCTTCTTAACAATTGCAGACATGATGATTGGCTAAAAAGAAAGAAAAAGAAAGAATAAGCCAAAGTGCGAAATAATGATCCACATGTTTGACACCCAATACATACAAGACTTTTTTCATAGTAAAAAAAATGCATACAATAATTAAAATTACGATACAGACGTCACACAGTATTTTGTGACAAACATAGTGTTACGCCCTGCGTTGGGCGTGGGCGTGCGTGTGTTTGAATGGGCGTGTTTTGAGTGTGCGTGCATGTGTTTGAGTAAAGGGTCAGTAAGCCAATGTCTGATTTGGGCGGGCGGGGGGGACAGGACCCACCAATACGAGTAACTAGTGAGCGTGAATGTGGTTGTGAGCTTGGAGGCTGGTGAAAGTGGGTGAATGAAGAGAGAGGGGGGAGAAGAGAGAGAGAGAGAAGAGAGAGAGAGAGAGAGAGAGAGAGAGAGAGAGAGAGAGAGAGAGAGAGAGAGAGAGAGAGAAGAGAGAGAGAGGAGAGAAGTACAGCAGCAAGAAATGAACTTTATATTATCCACATTCCCTAATGATAAAAGCACATTTCAGACTAAGAAAGTTTGATGCGTACCTCTTCTCAGTAAGAACTCCTACGGAGACTGGCTGCTGGCGTAACCGTTGTGGTGAGGGAAGACTACTCATGGGGCGTCACGTGTAATGCAGAGTTGCCAGATGCCCCGATAGTGTCCAGTCTTACGTCGGCGCCTCTCGACATGATCGCGGTTGCCATGTAGTCATTTTTTCCCTGGCGATTTTCCGTGGTGCTTCTGTGGTAAAAATCTCAGTCATTCAAATTTGCCCCGCGCTACCCGCCGCGATTTACGTCGAGAGGTGCCAACTTACTCATTTAGTTGGCTAGGCTGTTGCGGGCCGGATTGTTATATAAATATCAAGCAGGTGACGGCCATGAGTTCGGACTCCGCGGGCCGGATCTGGCCCGCGGGCCGGAGGTTGTCGACCCCTGGCGTAAGCTGTAAGGTGTCCGTGAAACAAGGACACTTGGACAGAGCTGGGAATTACGTCTTCTGTTGGCGAAAGCTGAGAGAAGACTCGACAAATAGATGAATATAAATGACACACACACACACACACACACACCACACACACACACACACACCCTGCACGCACCACGCACGCACGCACACACGCACCACAGCCCCACGCACCACGCAGCACGCACCACGCACGCACGCACGCACGCACGCAGCACGCACGCACGCACGCACGCACGCACGCACGCACGCACGGCACCACGCACGCCGCACGCACGCACGCACGCAGCACGCAAGCACGCACGCACGCACGGTTCTCAGTAGTGTAGCGGTTAGCACGCTCGGCAAAACAACCGAGAAGTCCCGGGTTCAATCCGGGCAGAGTGAAGATAGACGGGCGGTCTTCTTAAAGCCAGACCCCTGTCCACCCAGCAGTGAATAGGTGCCGGGTGTTAGCCGGGGGTTTGTGACCCGCCTCTAGTGGGTGGTGGGCTTCAGCCAACACTAAGCACTAAGGATGAATGATAAAATGTAGCTATGGAGACGGGGCGCATATTCGCCAACTGCAGTGCATCGTTCCGGCATCTGCAAACATTTAAAGCTGGGATTGCCCACACAACGCCAGTATTTCTATTTTTTCATTGTAAAACTTACAAAATGCGGGCTTTTTATAAGACCTTTTCTGTTGCTGTTTCATTACATTAATATATGTAGATAATTTACTAGCATGTTTTTTAATGAAAATGGGACATATTAATCGTAGAATAAGCATTTGTGAAATGATTCACTGCACGCCCACTATTCCTGATTATTATAGGATGAAGGGTCAGAAATATACAACTTTTCCTTCACAGAGAGAACTTTCTTGATTTATACATATATATACAATACATGCAACTGACGAATACCAGCAAAGTATATAAGAAACATTAATGTTTGCCACAGTGCGTTGATGCCTGAGGTACGACACTTTCTTCAGACTATCACACGTGTTCTTTATCCCAAGCACCCCGTCCCTCCCTTGTCAGCCACCCGTGGCGTTTGTACGTCTGGCAGCGTATCTTCCTGATACAGTTTTCGGAGATTACTATATACATATGCTATGCCACTTGGAGTCGTAACTTTCTTGCAATCATACTTCACTTGAACAACAATACTGATATACCTCATATTTATCACGTTCTTAATAATCATGTATAAGACATAAATATGTACTACAGATATTCATTCATATATACGAAGGTTGTGATTAACATGGAGATTGAAGTGTATGGGATATGTATGTGAGTAATTCATGATACTATGAAAGTAACTTCATTACTGAGAGGGGCTCTTATGTGGAGTAAACGAAAAAAACGATTTACGAAAAAATGAATAGTCACCCATGTTGCGGGAAAACGGAAAAAATGTAAATATATTAGTACATGGGACCTCTGGCCTCTGCGTCTATGGGCTTAAGGCAGACCCAAAGAAAACGCGCACGCAGCAACACACCGTATGGTGGAAGAAACTTGCTTTTACTCTGTCCTACGTAAGTATAGCCTGGGTTCTTATATGTTTATTTGTTGTGTATTTACATATATTGTTAAGATAATAGCAGCAAACGGGCGCAAAAGGCGTAAAAATATTGTTTACGGGATAAATAAGCTGAGAACGGCTCAAAAAGAGATTTCAAAACCATATATCGAAAACCTAAGTCCAGATTCGGGATCAGCACGTACGAAAGCTAATAGGAACCAAGTGTCATTAAATCTGGTGAAAAAAATTTGACCAAATTTGAAGACAAATCTAACCTTGGAAATGTCGTGAAAACACATTTTTATTGATATCTCACGAACCGTAGCAGCTAGGCGAAAATGCTATAGACTATAGAGTATAAACGATTCAGCCTGCGACTGTGGTTTCTCTGGTATAAACATATTAACATTTCATCAATAAATAATCCAATAAATCTAAGTTTTGTAAAGGTAAAGAAACGTATTATATCTCAAAACTTGATATGCTAAGAAAGAACGGATAGATGCATAAGGTAGATCTCGTTAAGCTGGACATAATTTATTCATGTCGAATTTCGTCTAGGGTCAATAGTTTCATTGCAGAATGGATAAAACCAAATCAAGCCAGATTTTTGGTTTTATTTTGCAACCCCAAATGTTGATAACTTGTATTGTCATACATACGTGAAATTCTTGTGAATGAAATTGTACATCTTCGATGTGCAATAATACTTGTTATACACACTTGTTGTGTATAACAAGAAATAATACTTGTTATGTATGCATATTATTTCCTCAAAGAAAAATAGTTTTTTGTGAAAAGGGCGTAACAAAAATTTACAGGGATAAATAAGTTGAGCACGGGTATATGTCTATTCCAACACATTGCGATCTACATGTCTACACAACGTTCATGTCACTAACTTATGCCTTGAGACTTAAATTATATATATATATATATATATATATATATAATAATAGAGAGAGAGAGAAGAGAAGAGAGAGAGAGAGAGAGAGAGAGAGAGAGAGAGAGAGAGAGAGAGAGAGAGAGAGAGAGAGAGAGAGAGAGAGAGAGAGAGAGAGAGAGAGAGAGAGAGCTAAATGTATTAACGTATTGTTTAGCACAGGGGTTCCCAAAGTGGTCGATATCGACCCCAGGGGTCGATGGGACCATCCAAGGGGTCGATGAATTGCCAGGGGGTCGAAAGGGGGTCAATAAATTAATGGAGCGGCCAAGAGCCAAAAATTTAGCTTGACCCCTCCACACTTTAGAACAAGGCAAATTAGGTATCGTTGGATTCGTTAGGATGTCTATTTTGTGAAAAACGATGTTTTACAGTCAGATTCTAATTCAAACATTGCCATTTAACCCATTTCACCCATACAAAATTGAGAATTTTTTAATATCTTAAAAATTGTTATTTTGGCACTTACAAAGATTGAAAACCTTGGTAACATCACATTAATTCCTTTCTGCCAAGTACACTCTCACAATATATGGGGTTGAAACCCACTTTAATGGTGTTTTGAACCCCCAAATACCCCAAAATTAGGGGTTTTTACCCATGTTTTTTGGCCCATTTTTACTCTTACTTGTCTTCAGTTATACAAAGAACCCTTCCCGCAAAACGTTAACAACATTGTTATTTTACACTTTCTAATTGTGTATTTTTTTTCCTTGCAGGTGAAGAAATTATGGAACCACCAGAAGAACCACCCCAGAAGAGGGGAAGAAAGAGTCTTTTGCGAATGCTGCGTATTTTGCGAGACTTCATTATCCAAAACCCAAAGCTGATAACTCAGTTGTCCAAAATCCGGAGTCGAAGGATGAAACCCATTCTGAAGCTGCCGAACTTCGTAAAGATGGTGCCCTATGGGGGCTGTTTCCAGTGAAAAATGACATCCAAAAGAATACTGTTATCAAATTCCCCAAAGTGCAGAGCAATTATACGAACAGGGGAAAATTCAGATAGCCCAAAGAAACACTGGTAACATGTGCTGAACGGACGATGGCGCCAACAGGAAAGTGGCCTACGGTTGGACGTCTCGTCTCCGGCGATTGACACGTCGCAATTTGACTTTCATCAGGCTGTTTCTTTATGTGGGAAATCAAATAGCTGGAAGGAAAAACCCTTAGTCGACGTCTCAACTGGACGGGGTCCACCACACGGCAAAGAGTGCTTGATGCAGCCATTCAGAGAACGACTGAGATTAAAATGCGAACCGGCGGTCAAACACGACTTGTGGCAATGGATGCAAATAACCGTTCTTGCTATTCGCATTACATCCGCTTACCAATAATTAAAGCGCTAGTGCGTAGGGTTAAAGGTTGTAAATTGACAGTGCGTGTGCCTTCAAAAGTTTGTGTAAGGAATTGAAGAGACTGTCCTGTCCAAACCTCTCTATTCACAACCTTGTCTGTCCTGAAGAACGTTGGGTCGCTATATCAGCAGAGGTAAACTCTAAAACCAAACGAGTCTTGTCTAATGGAGATTGAAGGAGAAATACAGAAGCTTTCGGGAAGGATTTCATTCATCGTCCAGCTGGGAATTGATCTTGTATGCTCAGGGAATCACAGTTGCCGGGGCCTTAAACACTTGAGGCTAAAAGTGAAGGGTAAATAAAATTTGGTGAATGTGAACTCGAATCGCTCTGACTTGATGTCAAATTCAGAAGAGACGCTGTTGTTTTGCATGGGCAGCGGGTATCATCAGGAAATGTATTGGTGACATAATTTCAATTTGATCGTTATGATTCTATTGGAATATGAGCCCAAAAAGTGCAAGGACTTTGTTCCGAACCCCTTTGTATATTTCGTTGCATGGTGTACTTCAAAAACAAGACTTTGACCACGCTACAAAGCAGAATCTGAGACTCCATGGGAAACATTGAAATAGAGTTCTTGCAAATGTCAAAACCCATGATTCTCTAGTTTGTAAAAATCCATACCCCCAATAACATTTGGTCTAGTGTCAAGCTGCACCACGACCATGTAGTCGAGAACTGATAGATGACCTGTCCTCTTTTGGACACAGCATACCTTATGATGAAGTGCGAATTTCCCTCACTGCATTGCTTTGGACCACTGTCAACCAAAGTCTGACGTTCATATTCCACGTGAAAATTTGTCTATGATCCTGAGAATGTATTAAGACCACTGTGTGATGCCGCAATTAGACAATTTCGATCAAATGAACAGACCAGACAAAAGAACCTACCCCTTTCCCATGGCTGTGGTGTGTATCAAAAGGTCTCCTAGGCCAGAAGAAACACTTGATTTCAAGATCAAACCTAAAAACCTAGATGCACAGAGCTGTGATGAGGAGGAAATCAAACGCTACAACAACCCATACAAAACCAGAACCATGGGAAATGGGAATTCAAAGAACTGGATAAGTCTGCTAGTGATTGTGGTACTAAAAGACTTGATTTTGGGAAATTGCCCGTGAAAGGGTCCCCTGAAACCTCAGTATTCCGGCTTGGTGGATTCAATCTCTAGTTAACGAGAGAGAAATTCCACTGACTCGAATATGGTATCTCCCATTCATTAATGCGCCATCCTCTGATTTCTCTACAAATCTACACGACTTTGCTGGATTGGTTGAAATTGCAATGCAGTGGGACAAGAACATGTTCTGGTCACTGCTGACTGGCAATATATAGCAAGGCCCGAACAGATTCTCTGGACTGAGCCAGATCCCTTGGCTGGTCGAGGACGATGAAGCTTGGTGGGATGCACCCAAATATGGCTTTCATAGCCATTTATAGGGAAACTGTTTATGATGGTGGTCTCCACAACATGCTGACAGTCCCTGAAGTGTATGCTAAATGCGTCCGTGAGTTTGATGTTGCAACGGAAGCAGTATACCAGAGGTCTAAGAGGAATCGACGGGTACACGAAGCACTGTTTAAACTTGTTTCTATCAGCTGCCGAAACCTTTGCAATGAAAAACAAGTTGCCCTGGTTGGAATGATGAGAACACGCACTTAATGCAGATCTAGAGAATGCCTTCAAAATGCAACCCCCGGGGAAGCCTGCACTGCTGTGTCAGGAGATTGAAATGCGCTTGTCCTCCCTCTGCTCAGTACAATGAAGAAGTTCAAAGACACAGGAAGAGAACAATCAGCAACATTCCGTTACTGGATTAGCTTACTGGATGCTGGTGACACTCTCTTGAAGCTACTTCGGGCAACCGTGAGGCGATTTTGAAAGCACCTTACCGCCGTCCTTGAAGTCTACCGTACTTTTTCCCTGGCAGGCCGCAGCAACTATGCACGATACACCCCAGTCTATGTTGCGGAAATGCGTCACTTGGAGGTGTCAGCTCCACGAATGTTTCAGGGACATGTCGGAAAGTGGTTTCGTTGTGAAACGCGCAGAAAGGACTTTCAACTGCGTTCCTACGGATCAGGCTCTCGAACAAAGTATCAATCGCGAGGCTAAAAGCCAAGGTGGTGTCATCGGTTACACACTGTGGAAAGGAGCCTTTGTTTTGCTGGCTGCTGACCTGCCACTAACCCGGGGGAAAACGCAGAACTATTCAAAAAAATGTGTACACCTACCAAGTCCCAAGAATACACATGAAGAACTTGGACATGCTCGAGTGACCAAGGACCAGAATGATGTTAAAGTCATCAAGGAATACATCAAGGAACAATGCCAAGATCCATTTGACCCGGAAAGTGTGGCCAACCTCCCTAGTTAATATAAATAGTGGTCAGGTGGCATCAGAAGAAGTCGAAGAGTTGATGAAGGGAGTGCCACAAAAAGGGGCGGGAAAATGTTCAATTTAGTTCACGAAAGAAAGGCTTGGTGACGAAAAGAAGAGGAATTTCTGGGATCCAATCCCCAAGACAGTAGTCAAAACGTTTTCTGCTATGAGGAAGATCTTTCCAGTGATAAGGAAGGGAAGATAATGATAGATACGGAGGTACTCTCAGAAGAAATGTTTTCAGTGTCAAAGAAACCCTGATGTGGATATGGCAAGGTCCTCTCCTACGAATTGGCAGCTGTTCCGCCTCAATGTTCCACGACGATGGTTCGATGAGGAAGACCAACAAAGCAGATCTTGCCAAAAAGCTGGAAGCAAATACGGATGAAATTCTTGTCCTTCCTAGTCAGAATTCCCCGACGTCATCGCAGTCTGCGCATACCTCATGATGGCATGGGCAATGTGTCAGGCCCTGAACGAGAATCATTTCAAACTTTTAATGATCTTGGAAAGGTGGTTCTGGACCGAATTATGCGTCTTCTGAAGAACAGTGCCATGGATCCTTCCATTGACGTTGTGGACGTTGGTCTTTTACCGGTACGACAGAGAACAGTCAATTAAGTCGACGAACGACACAGACGAGGAATGATGAATTCCGGATTCAACTACCAGATACAAGGGAAAAGGGACGTCCCGAACTACAGGAACTTCCTCAAAACCAGTACCAAAAAGGCTAGTTTAGTTTCATTCATCTGTCAGTACATCTGCGACAATGGACAAGATCTCCTGCCCGCAGATAAATCGGCAGTAATGGCAGGTGGATTTGAAGATGGAGAAGTGGTCAAAGTTTGAATGAAGTGGGGTGTGCCCCGTCTTGAGGGGGTTTTACAGCACACAAGAGGAGGCGGACACTCGTCTGGTATTGCATGCAATCATGTTTATCGAGAGACCATCCAAGGATAATCATTCGGTTTTGACGACACGGATGTCCTCGTCTTTTGGTGTATTACTGGAGCAGGGGAGCACGCTGATGAAGTATATAGCATGCTGGGGACTCAGGGAAATTCGTCTCAAAGGAACGATTATACCTGCTCACCCTATCAGTACCAAACTCGGCAAAGCAGCATGCAAGTCATTACCAGCCATGCATGCTCTGTCAGGATGGACACAAAGTGCTCTATACAAACTTTGGGAAAACAACGGCATATTCAGCTCTCACCCAAAAATTTAGATGCCTTACAGGGCCCGGAAGCATTCCAGGATGTGCCTACTTTCCTAGATACCGCAAGGCGATTTGTCCTTCTCATGCATGGTAAAAAAAACTAAAAATCTCAGTTTCAGTGAATGAACTTCGTTCGTACTCGCCCCACAACTGATAAGCCCCCATCCTACTGCCACCAACAGATGATGCCTTCGAATAACATGTATTGCGGGCCCAATACCAAGTAGCAGTTTTGGTGTCAGAGTCACATCGAACCTGAGAACATGAACCCAATTGGCCCTGGTTGGCATGTGAATGCAAAGGGTGAACTGCGTCCAACAATGTACGTTTCAAGAATGATCGGCCCCCAGCAGAGGTTTGAGACCTAACTATTTTTACTGCACTGACAAAGGTTGTCGCGGACAAAAATGCCAGTGTTCATTGCTGGACTTGAGTCATTGACATTTGTTTCCTGTGGTGGATAATGTGCGAATCGGCCGGGGATAAGTGAGGTGGCAAATGGAGATGAAGTCGGAGATGATACGGGCATGATGGTGTAAATACTGTAAGTAATCTTTGTAAGTGCCAAAATAACAATTTTTAAGATATTCAAAAAAAATCAATTTTTTATGGGTTAAATGGGTTAAGTGGCCATGTTTTCATTAGAATCTGACTGTAAAACATCATTATTCATAAAGTAGACATCCTAACGAATCCAACAATACCTCATTTGCCTTGTTCTAAAGTGTGGAGGGGTAACTCCTTAAATAAGGCCCTTTTTTGGCCTCGACCGCTCCACTAAATGGCTAGAGGGTCGATGAATGGCTAGGTGAGGAAGGTTTCAGCACGCAACAGCTGCCAACAACCGTTATGCGAGTGGTACCAAAGCCGCCTCTGCGTCACCCTGACATAGAGACGGCTTTGACTTGGCTCGGTGCTAGTCTGTGACGTCACGTCAGATCTATACCCCCGCCCCTCGCACCCTCCACACACACACACACCTCTCTCTTCCCTCCTCTGTCCCAAGGTCGTACCGTACGTGAAATTTTCCTGTCTGCTTCCCGTGCTGAGCGAGCGAGCGTATTCCCCCTTCTCGTTGATGAGTGGACTGTGGACAGCCAGTAGTCCAGTACATTCTCAGCACGCATAACACAAGGAGTGGTCTGTTACCCCCACCTCGCACCCTCCACACCCCAACCCCCCTCTCCCCCCCTCTGTCCCCAAGGTTGTACCGTACGTGAAAATTCCGTCCGCTTCCCCTACCCGAGTGAGGCGACGTATTCCCCCCTCTTGTGATGAGTGAACAGCCAGTAGTCCAGTATATGCCCCAGCACGCATAACACAAGGAGTGCATCAATGAACGATTGTTGTGAAATAAAATTGAATGTTGCCCGACAGTAACCCACCCGGAGGAAGTATCCAAATTTACAATAGGCCAAGAACAGACAATGGATGTTTAAATTAGGAAGTGCCGAAATTCACAAAAAAGAANAGGCGAAAATATATTTTACGGGGATAAATAGCTGAGAACGGCTCAAAAAGAGATTTAAAAAACCATATATCGAAAACCTAAGTCCAGATTCGGGATCACACGTACAAAAGCTAATGGGAAACCAAAAAGTGTCATAAAATTGGTGAAAAAAAATTTGACCAAATTTGAAGACAAATCTTAACCCTTTGGGAAAAATGTCGTGAAAAACACATTTTTATTGATATCTCACGAACCGTAGCAGCTAGGCGAAAATGCTATAGACTATAGAGTATAAACGATTCAGCCTGCGACTGTGGTTTCTCTGGTATAAACATATTAACATTTCATCAAAAAAATAATCCAATAAATCTAAGTTTTGTAAAGGTAAAGAAGTATTATATCTCAAAAACTTGATATGCTAAGAAAGAACGGATAGATGCATAAGGTAGATCTCGTTAAGCTGGACATAATTTATTCATGTCGAATTTCGTTTTAGGGTCAATAGTTTCATTGCGAATGGATATAAAAACCCAAAATCAAGCCAGATTTTGGTTTTATTTTGAAACCCCCAAAATGTTGATAACTTGTATTGTCATACATACGTGAAAATTCTTGTAAAATGAAAATTGTACATCTTTCGATGTGCAATAATACTTGTTATACACACTTGTTGTGTATAACAAGAAAAAATACTTGTTATGTATGCATATTATTTCCCCCAAAGAAAAATAGTTTTTTTGTGAAAAGGGCGTAACAAAAATTTAAGGATAAATAAGTTGAGCACGGGTATATGTCTATTCCAAACCACATTGCGATCTACATGTCTAACACAACGTTCATGTCACTAACTTATGCCTTGAGACTTAAATTATATATAATATATATATATATAGAAAAAATAATAGGAGAGAGAGAGAGAGAGAGAGGAGAGAGAAAGAGAGGAGAGAGAGAGAGCAGAGAGATGGAGAGAGAGAGAGATAGAGAGAGGAGAGAGAGGAGAGAGGAGAGAGAAGAACGAGAGGAGAGAGAGAGAGAGAGAGATGTATTAAACGTATTGTTTAGCACAGGGGTTCCCAAAGTGGTCGATATCGACCCAGGGGTCGATGGGACCATCAAGGGGTCGATGAATTGCCAAGGGGTCGAAAGGGGGTCAATAAATTAATGGAGCGGCCAAGAGCCAAAAATTTAGCTTGAACCCCCCCACACTTTTGAAAAAAGGCAAATTAGGTATCGTTGGATTCGTTAGGATGTCTATTTTGTGAAAAAACGATGTTTTACAGTCAGATTCTAATTCAAACATTGCCATTTAACCCATTTCACCATACAAAATTGAGAATTTTAATATTTAAAAAAATTTTTTATTTGGCACTTACAAAGTTTAAAAACTTGGTAACATCACTTTAATCCTTTTGCCAAGTACACTCTCCAATTATGGGGTTGAAACCACTTTAAAATGGTGTTTTGAACCCCCAAAAATACCCCAAAATTGGGGGTTTTACCATTTTTTGGCCATTTTTTTACTCTTACTTTGCTTCAGTTAACAAAGAAACCCTTGCGAAAAAACGTTACAATCATTTTTACTTTATCATTTTTAAATTTGTGTATTTTTTTTTTCCTTGCGGTTGGGAAGAAATAGGGAACCCCCAAAGAACCCATCAGAAAGGAGAAGAACGAGTCTTTGCGATGTGCGTATTTTGCGAGACTTCTTATCCAAAACCCAAAGCGTAACTGTTGTCCATAATCCGGGGCGAAGGTTTAAAATCCATTCTAAAAGCTCCCGAACTTCGAAAAGAGGGTGTCTATGATCGGCTTTTCCGGGAAAAAAATGAACCCAAAAAGGAAATACTGTTATAATTCCCCAAAAGTGCAGAGAAAATTTATACAAAAAAAAGGGGGAAAATCCAGATAGCCCAAAGAAAACGGTCATGTGCGACGCGACGATGGCGAAAACAGGTGGGGCCTACGGTTGGACTTCTCGTTCCGGCATATGACACGCGCAATTGACATTCGATCAGGCTGTTTCATATGTGGGAAATCCATAGGGGAAGGAGAAACTGTCGAACGTCTCAAGGGGGACGGGGTCCACCACAGGGCAAAGAGTGTTTGATGCACCCTTAAAAAACGAGAGATTCAAATGCGAATGCTGTAAAACCCTGCTTTTTTGCAATGGATGCAAAATATCACGTTTTTGCTATTCGCATTAAAGTTTACCAATATTAAAGCTGCTAGGCTGGGGCTAAGTTGATAAATCTGACGTGCGTGTCCCTTTCAAAATTTTGTGTAAGGAGTTTGAAGAGATTCCTGCCCAAAAACCTCTTATAAAACCCTTTGTCTGTCCTAAATAACGTTTGGGTCGTATATAGCAGAGGTAAACCTAAAAACCAACGAGTTTTTGTACTACAGGGATGAAGGAGAAATTACAGAAGCATTTCGGAGACAGTTTTCTTATCGTCCGCCTGGGAAGTCTGATCTTGATGCCGGGGGTTCACATTCCGGGGCCCTTGAAACACTTTTGTGAGGCTACAAGTGCATGTAAATAAAATTTGGTGAAAGTGAACTCGAATCCTCTGATGATGCCAATTCAGAAGAGGAGGGGCTTTTCTTGCATAAGGCGCTGTATCATCAGGAAAGATTGGGACATTACATTTAATTTGATCGTTATGATTTAGTGGGAAATGGAGACAAAAAAGGCAAGGCTTTGTTCCAAACCCTTGTATTTTCGTTGCTGGTGTATTTCAAAAAAAGACTTTGACGCGTCAAGCTATGAATCTGAGACTCACATGGGAAACATTGAAATGAGATTTTTTGCAATATGTCACAACATGATTTCCTAGTTTGTAAAATCCATCCCCAAATAACTTTTGGGTCGGGTGTCAACTGCCCCACGACCATGGTAGTCGAGAACGAAAATGCCCTGTCCTCTCTTGGACACAGCATCCCTTATGAGAAGTGCGTAGATTCCTCACTGTCATTGCTTTGGACCACTGTAAAACCAAGTCTGACTTTCATATCCAGGACATTTCTGTCTATGATCCTGAGAATGTTATTAAGACCACTGTTGATGCCGCAATTGACTTTCGATCAAAATGAACAGACACTGAGGAAAGAACACTCACATTCAATGGCTGGGGTGTTGTATAAAAAGGTCTCCTGGGCCCAAAAAGAAAACCTTGATTTCAAGTAAAACCCTAAAAACCCTAGATCACAGGCTGTGAGGGGGAGGAAATCAAACGCTAAAAAAACAAACCCATACAAAAACCAAACCAGTGTAAAAGGGGGAAGTCAAAAAAGGAAAAGTCGCTATGATGTGGTACTAAAAGACTTGTTTTGGGAAAGGGCCCCGTGCAAGTCCCCCTAAAAACCTCACGTATTCCGGGTTTGGGGGGTGGATTCAATTCTCTAGTTAACGAGAGAGAAATCCACGACCGAATAGGGATCTCCCTTTCATTAATGCCCCACCCTTGACTTTCTACGATTACACGTTTGCGAAATTGGGTTTGGGGAAATTTGAAAAATGCAGTGGGACAAAAAACATGTCTGGCAGCTGACCTGGCAATAATAGAAGGCTAAACAGATTCTCTGGATGACCGCCCCTTGGCTGGCGAGTGACGTGAACGGGGTGGGATGCATTCATATGGTTTTCATACCAGTATGGGAAGCTGTTTAAGATGGTGGTTCCACAACAGCTGACTTTTACTGAAGTGTATGCTCTGCGTCCGTGAGTTTGATGTTCAACGAAGCAGTATCCCAGGGGTTAGAAAATCGACTGGTACACAAGCACTGTTTCACTTGTTTCATCAGCTGCCAAAAAACCTTTGCAATGAAAAACAAGTTCCCCGGGTTGAATGATGAGAACACGCATTTAAATTGCAGATCTAGAGAATGCCTTCAAAATGCAATCCCCGGAACCTGCACTGCTGGTCAGGAGATTGAAATGCGTTTGTCATCCTCTTGTCAGTACAATGAAAAAGTTCAAAGACACAGGAAGAGAAAAAAGCAACATTCCGTTTTGGATTAGTTTCTGGATGCTGGTGACATCTCTTGAAGCACTTCGGGCAGGGCCGTGAGGCTGATTTTGAATGCACCTTACCGCCGTCCTTGAAGTCATACCCATTCTTCTGGCAGGCCGCGCAACTATGACGTACACCCCAGTCTATGTTGCGGAAAAAGCGTCACTTGGAGGTGTCAGCTCCCCGAAGTTTCAGCACATGTCGGAAAGTGGTTTCGTTTGAAAAAGCGCAGAAAAGGGCTTTCAACTGCGTTCCTACGGATCAGGCTCTCGAACAAAATTCAATCGCAGGGTAAAAGCCAAGGGGTGTCATCGGTTCACACTGTGGGAAAAGGGGGGCCTTTTGTTCGGGGTGGCCTGACCTGCCACATAAACCCGGGGGAAAACGCGAACTATTCCAGAAAGGTACACCTACCAAGTCCAAGAATACACATGAAGCTTGGGGCATGCTCGAGTGGGCCAAAGGGCCAGAAAGAGAAAGTCTCAAGGGGAAAACATCAAGGGAAAAAGCCCAAAATCCATTTGACCCGAAAATGTGGCAACCTCCCTAGTTAATATATTGGTCAGGTGGCTCAGAAGAATCGAAAGGGTTTATAAGGGGTGCCCAAAAAGGGGCGGGAAAGTTCAATCAGTTCCGAAAAAAGGGTTGGTACGAAAAGAAAAGGAAATTTCTGGGATCCAATCCCCCAAAAAGGAGTCAAAACGTTTTTTGTATGAGGAATTCTTTCAGTGAAAGAGGGAAATAATGATAGATACGGAGGTCTCTTCAGAAGACTGTTTGCAGTGTAAAAAAACCGTGAGTGGATATGCGCAGGTCCCCTTTCCCACGAATTGGCAGCTGTTCCGCCTTCAAAGTTCCCCGACGATGGTTTTGAGAGGAAGACCAAAAAAGCAGATCTTGCCAAAAAGCTGAAGCAAATACGGATGAAAATTTTTGTCCTTCTAGGGCAGAATTCCCCGACGTCATCGCAGTCTGCTGCAACTCATTGTGGCATGGCAAGTGCGGCCCTGAAAAGAGAATCATTTTAAGACTTTCAAGATCTTGGAAAGGTGGGTTTTGGACCGAATTTTCGTCTTCTGAAAAAACGTGCCATGGATCCTTCCATTTACGTTTTGACGTTGGTCTTTTACCGGTACGACAGAAACAGCAATTAAGCGACTGAACGACACAGCAGGAATATGAATTCCGATTCAACTACAGATACAAGGGAACAGGGACGTCCCCAACTCAGGAATTCCTCAAAACCAGTACCACAAGGCCCAGTTTAGTTCATTCATTTTTCAGTAAATCGCGACAAGGACAAGAAAACTCCTGCCTGCAAATAAATCGGAGTACGGCAGGTGGATTTTAAGATGGAGAATGGGCAAAGTTCTGAATGAAGGGGGTGGTCCAGTCTGAGGGGTTGGGACAGCCAAAGAGGAGGGGACACCGTCTGGGATTGCATGCAATATGTTTTTCGGAGCCATCCAAGGATAAACATTCGGGTGTGACGAAGGGTGTCCTCGTTTTGGGTTTATGAGAGGGGAGCCTGGCTGAGAAGTATTAGCATGCTGGGCACTCAGGGGGAAATTCGTCTCAAAGGGAAAGTTATACCTGCTACCATATCAGTACCAAACTCGGCAAAGCAGATGCAATCATTTCCCGCCATGATGCTCTGTCAGGATTTGGGGCAAAATGCTCTTACAAACTTGGAAAGCGAACGGCATATTCAGCCTTTACCAAAATTTAGTGCCTTAAGGGCTGGAAGTTTCCCGGAGTGCCTACTTTCTAGATACCGCAAGGGATTTGTCCTTCTCAGCTGGGAAAAAAAAATAAAAATTCAGTTCAGGAATGAACTTTGTTTGTCTGCCACCCCAACTGATAAGCCCCCATCCTTTGCCACCAACAGATGTGCCTTGAAAACATGTATTGCGGGCCCAATACCAAGTAGCAGTGGGTTCAGAGCACATGCAAAACCTGAGAACTGAACCCCAATTGGCCTGGTTTGGGATGTGAAGCAAAAAATGAACGCGTCCAAAAAATGTAGTACAAGAAGCGGCCCAGCAGGGTTAGAACTAACTCATTTGTACTGCAGACAAAGGTTGTGCGGACAAAAAAAGCCAGTTTGTCATTTCTGGACTTGAGTGCATTTACATTTTTTTCCCGTTGGGGGATAAGTCGAAAACGGCCGGAGATAAGTGAGGTGGCAAAAGGAGTGAAGTCGGAGATGATACGGGCGTGGTGTAAAAAACGTAAGTAATTTTGTAAGTGCCAAAAAAACAATTTTTAAAATATTAAAAAAAAAACAATTTTTTTTGGTTAAATGGGTTAAGGGCCATGTTTTCATTTGAAATTCTGTTTAAAAAAATCATTATTCTAAAGTAGACATCCTAAAGAATCCAACAATACCCATTTTCCTTTTTCTAAAGTGTGGAGGGGTAAAACCCCTTTAAAAAGGGCCCTTTTTTGGGCCCCGCCGCTCCCCCTAAATGGCAGAGGGTCGATGAATGGCTAGGGAGGAAAGTTTCAGCACGAACAGCTGCCCAAAAACCGTTATGCGGTGGTACCAAAACCGCCTCTGCGTCACCCTGAATAGAGACGGGTTTGACTTGGTCGGTGCTAGTCTGTGACGTCACGTCAATCATACCCCCGCCCCTGCACCCCCCCCACAACACCCCACCCCTCTCTTCCCTCCCCCTGCCCAAGGGCGTACGTACGTGAAAAATTTCCCGCTCTTTCCCTGCTGAGCGAGCGAGGTTTCCCCCTTTCGTTGATGAGTGGGCTGGGAACCCGTACCATACATTCTCAGCAGCAAAACACAAGGGTGGTCTGTCCCCCCACCCTCGCACCCTCCACACACCCCCCTCTCTCCCCTCCTCTGCCCCAAAGGGTTTGTACCGTACGTGAAAATTCCTGTCCGCTTCCCGTACTGAGTGGCGAGGATTCCCCCCCCTTGTTGATGAGGAACAGCCAGTAGTCCCGTATATGCTCAGAAAAGCATAACACAAAGGGGTGGCATCAATGAACTGATTGTTGTGACTGAAATTTATGTTGCCTGTAACAACATAATGGCTGTGCTGTGCTGAGAGGAAGGCCGGGCAAAAATTTACAAGAAAATATGAAATATGGATTAATTAGGTCGTTTACCAATGAAACCATGCCAATGTGCCTATTGTGTGAATAGACTTTCAGTAATGATGCCATGAAACCTTCAAAGATGAAAGACCACCTTGAAAGGGTTCACTGTGATAAGAAAAACAAAGACCTTGAATATTCTAAAGCACTGAAAGAAAAAATGAAAAGTCGATCAAATATCAACACTTTTTTTCAAAGCACCTGCCAATGCTGATAATGAAGGAGGCTTGAAAGCATCATACAACATTTCCCTCATCATTGTAAAGAAAGGAAAATCGCATACTATTGGTGAGGAAATAATTATTCCAGCAATTAAAGAGGTTATTGAAACTGTCATGAAGAAAGACTCAACTTTTTCTTTAAAATCTGCCATTAAGTAACAATACTGTGCAAAGGCGTATTGATGTCTTGAAATGGCTGATAATGTGGAAAAAACCTTGGCATCTGAGCTTCAACACAGTAAGTTTTCTCGACAACTCGATGAGTCGACTTTCGGCAGCTCAAATCTTCTCATGGCCTATGTGAGGCATTACAGCCGAAGTCATAAGTGCATCATTGACGATTTTTTGTTTGCCAAGTATCTTAAAGCCGATTAAAAAGGTGAGACAATTTTTCAGTGTTTGGAGGAATATTTTGAGAACCACGATATACGTACCTCCAGTAATATTACTGCAGCGGCTACTAATGGTGCACCAGCAATGGTTGGCCGCTACAGAGGATCTACTACTTTACTCAAGGGAAAAGTGTCTGATGTACGTACTGTTCATTGTGTATTACATAGACAACATCTTGTAGCCAAGAAACTCAGTGGTGAACTGCATGATGCCTTGAAAGTGTGCATCAAATCAATTAACAAAATCAAAGCACAGCCACTCAAATCACGATTGTTTGCAATGCTGTGTGAAAAGAATGATGAAAATTTTAGCCAATTACTCTTGCACACTGAGGTAAGGTGGCTGTCTGGGGGTCACAGCTTGCAAAGACTTGTAAACTTATACAACTCAACTGTACAGTTTCTAGCAGATGTAGACCCATCTCTTATGTGAAGAGTTAAAAAAGTGTAAGAATGCTCTGTTCTATTTGGCAGACCTATATTCAAAGTTTAATGAGAAACAGAAACGTCTGCAGGGCAAAGATGTTACCATTATTCAGGCCAGGACAATTCTACTGGGCTTCCAAGGCAAACTAAGCTTGTTTAAAGCTTCATTGGCACGTAGAGATTTTCAGTATTTTTTCGAACTTGCAACAGTTAGGAGAAAGTGAAAGCATTTTAGATGGTGACATAGAAACATACATAACTCACCTAGACAAATTAATTGAAGACTTTAAAGTGCGCTTTGAAGACCTGGAGAAAGTGCACGTGCCTGCATGGATTCTTACACCATTTGACTTGGAAGTACAAAATGCAGACATTGACTAACAATTGCAAGAAGAATTCATTGACATGACTATGGATCTCGAAGCAAGTGCATTGTTCAGAAGGAAAAGCCTCCGTGACTTTTGGAGCAATGAAAATAATGTTGCCAAATACCCTCAGGCCTCAGCTTTGTCAGTGGTCGAACCTTTTTTTACTTGTTTTCCCAAAATTCATACATGTTAAGCACTTTTAGTAGCAAATCCCCATTCTAAAAAAGCACGGGGCAGACTGAATTTGGGAAAGAGCGTGGCGGTCTACGACTAACTCATAACTCCAACCTAATATCATAGTGGGGCCCTTGGGCATTCGCTTCCATTGGGGTGAAGGGAAAGTATTTTGAGGGTCTATCCTAAGCTTTTGTGCCGCTAAATCGAAAATCGTAGTTGGGTCACCTTTAGCGTAATTTTTCGCGCAATTTGCAATTTGAAAAATTTGGCAAAAAAATTGAAATTTTAAAAATTGCGAATGAAAACCAAGTTGTAGAGACCTCTTTGGGGACTCAAATTGAAGCTTTGGGGAGTGCATAAAATGTTATTGGTACCCGTGGTTGTTTTGTTCGATTACTGAACTAAAAGGGAAAATTAGAGATAAGGGGAAAAAAAAGGGGAAAAAAATATAAAAGGAATAATTTTGGCCAAATTTTCACATAAAAAAGTCATGAAATGTTTCTGGCTTATTGTTTCAAAAAGCACTACCGTTGATTTAAAAAATGGTAATTTTCTCTGACTGCCCCCCTCATGGTCGTATTTTTGACATCGGTAATGAAATTTCGCAAATAAATGTAAAATTTTTTCATTGGTTTAAAATTTTTTAGAAATTACTATAAACCCGGGACAAGGAGAGGCCGAAAAAAAAATTCCCCGTCCAGGGTTGGCAGAGGTTTTGGAAGATGGATTCCTTCAAGAAAGCCCTCGAGTCCTTGCCCCAAGCTCAGATCCTGAGGCCGGGATCAACGACAGCCCCTTTGGGCAATTCTCCATGCTACGTCAAGAGGTCCTCCTCTTTTGAACTACCCGGGTGTGCGGACAGGAGACGGGGCGTGACCTGAAGACTTTGGAGGATTGGGGCCCTTTTCTTCTTCGCCATGAATCGAACCCTACCCCCCGTTCGCCCCGGTTTACGGGGGCCTGATCAGAACCCCCCGCCTAAAGAATCCAAGAGCGTGGACGTACTTGGAGAAACACTGGGTCTCCGTAAGCTTTGGGTACCTTTCACGTCCCTTGGCTGCGACCAGCCTTTGGAACAGGTAAAACCGGCTCTGAAAGGTGACGGGGCTTGTAGGGATCACAAAAAAATCCCTCGACGAGGACCAATTTCTTCTTGACCCAAAGCGAACTCTTGGCAATCAAGGCCAAATCTTTGGGAAGTTCTGCTACGGCATAAAAGCCCCAAGGACAGCCCAGCGGTCACAAAGAAGACACACGAGTGACCAAAGAGGTTGCTGGTTTTCTTCGCCAGCAAACCCCTTCACTCGCGAAAACCCAACTCACCACCGTCCTTTCCCGCAAGGTTTTTTTTTCCAGAAAAGATGGGGGAGCACTGACAAAATCGAGGAGACTGGAAAGGAACTCTTTGAAGTACAAAGAGGGAAGGATCAGGACTGGCAGAAAAGTCCATGGAGGTCCCATCGCCCACCCCTACCAATACTTAAAACGCGGGGAAGAAAGCCAAAGTTTCAATGAGGGAAGCAGGTGATTGTCACGGGATCCTCAGACTTCACTGGGCGCCTGCTGCCGCCCTCCAACTCACAGCATCGGGCCTTCGCACCATCTCTCCAACTTGAGCTCTCCCTGTTCCCTCTTGCCCTCTTTGACGACCAAGGCCACCCGCGGGTCACGAAAAAAAGTGCCCTTCTCAGGGTTCGGGAGAAATAAAACGGGGGCGGTCTCCACCCCTCGAAAACCCCTTTCATCCTCTCGCGTGCGGGTCCGACGGGAGGCTTCCTTCAGCAGCACCCCGTTTCCCGGCTCGAAAACTTTAAAGGCCGGGTTTGGGGATCCCTCCTGCAGAAGTTCCCCAACTGGGTTTTGGCTACGGGGAGTTGCACCCTTTCTTTGACAGTAGACATCGGCGCGTCCCTCAAAAACAAGACAGGGAAAAAGCGAGCCCGAGGGGGAGGGTACGATACACATCCAAGAGCGACGGGATCAAAAACTGGAAAGACCATGGCTAACTCTTGTCCACCAAAAGCAAAAAGAGCTATACCCTCTCTTGCCCCCCAAATCCCACCTTTTTTGGGGGTTACGCGTCGTCTCCGGGGGCGCGACAAAACCTGGCAACTTCTGGCCCGGGCGGAGCCAAGTTTGCTTCAGAACAAAAGGGAACGAACTAAATGATTATCTCTCTCCATGTCGACAAAGGTGGGGGCAAACCGTAGTTTTTTCCGGCATGACGTCCTCGTTCCTCCTCCTCCCACACTTCCCCAAGATCCTCCCAAAAACGTGCCTCCAGCTTGGCAAAACTTTCAAAGTTCAGCTCATCCACGATGAACTGGGGTCTCACGCGGATGTGATACGTCCCTTCCCTGCTCTGACGGGGTTTCGACACCACTTTTGCCCTTTTTCAGGAAAGGCAAGTTGCAAGCTTTTCCCGTGTTTCCGGGGGGGCCCACCCGGCAACCCTCGACGCTTTGGGGACACTCCGAAGCCCTGGGCCGCGACGCAAGAGAGCCTGGAAATGGGTGTGCCGATTGTGAGCAGAATTTACGGAATTTCCCGCTCTCTGCCCGGGGGGGGGGCACTTCAGAAGAAGAAGGTTGGGGAGCACTGGCCCCTCCGACAGTCAACGCCACCACCCACACATTATGCGAGCCCGCTACAGGCCGTCGTCCCGGGAGGGGGGGTGAAAAAGGAGTTGGTGACCCCGACCCGACCCAAATACGGGTACGGACCAAAAATACCCCTATCCCTTCCCCCCGGCCTCCCCCCCCCAAAGTTCATAGGGGGCAGTCGGATGCAAACGAACTGCTCGACCAATCGCTGCCGCTGTCAACGCCCCGCAGACTCCCCTTGTTTGGAGCTTTTCGATTGCTCCCCGAATGTGCATCAACGACGAGGAAAAATGGGATGAGGACGTCCCATGGGGTAGACGACTAATATTCGATTTTTTTTAAAATTGTGAACCCTCGCATCGCAAATAAGGGATTTTTTTGTTTCTAATTGTTATTTTCCAAAAAAACGCGGGGGAGACTCGGTTTCGTTTTTGAAATTTTGTGTTCTGGATTTAAAACTCGGGCACTTCGGGGGAAAAAAAAGGGTTTCGCTTCACCCTTTGTGAAGGAAGTATTTTTAGGGGCTTATCCTAAGCATTTTTTTTAGTTAAAACCCGTTTTACGCATAATTTACCCAACCCCTTTCACAAAACGTTTTAATTAAATGTGTCCTAAGAACAATTTTTTGTTATTTACTTTTTTACTAAATTAAAATTTAGTTTTTAAATTTTTAAAACTCAGGCTTTAAGGGCCAAAAATTTTTCCTTTTATATTTTTTTCCCCAATTTTTTTCCACTTTCTTAATTTCCATTATAGTCAGTAAACCGAACAGATACAACCACGGATACCAAAAAATTTTATGCACTCTTAATAAGCTTCATTTTAGTCCAAAACGAGGTCTCTACCGTCTGGTTCTCATTCTGCAATTTGAATTGCCAATTTTATTGCCCAAATTGCCAAATTGCAAAAATTTCGCGAAAAAATTACCGCTAAGAGGACCCAACTACGATTTTTGGATTCAGCGCACAAAAAGCTTAGGGTAAGACCCTCAAAATACTTCCTTCACCTGGTGAAGCGAAAACCTTTTTCCGCCCTAAGGACCCCCTATCATTTCCCCTTTCTGAAGCCCACAGGTACTCCTTCACCCTTTAAAGATTTCAATTCAAAAAAAAAAGGGATGTTATATTAAACTGATAAATGTTTTTATTACTGCTTTTCCCTTTTAAGCATACAATACTACTACACTCACTACTATATTTAAATATAAATATACACTACTACACTACTACTATACTACTATACTACTACTACTACTACTACTACTACTTTCTACCTATAAGTACATTATAAAATTTCCCCCTATTTTTTCACCATAACATGTATGTATTACTTTTTTTTTTTAACTATGTTTTTTTTCTTTAAATGTTTGGGGTCGACGAAAAATTTGAAATTTTTTTTAGGGGGTCGATGAGCTGAAGGTTTGGGAAACCCCTTTTTTTTTTTTTGCAAAGATACATTTAGTAATGATTCAGACGGGGCCTACAGCGTAGCTCAGGCCCCCTAAAATACAATAGTGAAAACAACTAGGGAAAACACCAAACCAACACACACACACACACACACACACACAACACACCACCAACAACACACACACACACACACACACATACACACACACACACACACCACACCACACACACACACACACCACACACACTTCAAATCTGATAACAAATTACTTTTTAAATGGGCTGGATAAAAGAAACAAAATAAAACTCAATATAAACCCAAAAAAAATTATATTTTTTTTCAAAAACGGTCCATAAAAAAAAACATAACCTCCACTATTGCTTGACGGTAAAATTCTACAATGTGCAACCCATACAAAATTTCTTGGTGTCATTATTGATGAAAATCTGAATTGGAACCTTCATATAGATAGCATATATTCGAAACTCTCTAGAATGTGTGGTATATTGTATAAAGTCCGTAATTATCTAACAGCTGAAGCCATGATAAGTATCTACTACACCCTGTGCTACCCCCATCTCATTTACTGTGTGCCTATATGGGCTTGTACTTGGCCTTCTTTCCTAAGAAAATTAAAAGTAATACAAAACAAAAATTTTAGATGCATATTTTTTATGGGTAAATTTGATTCAACAGCTTCTTTATATTCAGACAATAAACTTCTTGATTTTTTTAATATTCATAAATGTTTTGTTCTTTACTTCATGTTTAAAAATATAAAAAATGCTCCAGGTACTTCTATTTATAAGTTTGTAGAATCAACGCATGGAACCAGAGGAAGCAATATGAATTTAGCATGTCCACAGTTCCGTACAACACTCTTTAAGAACAGCATAATTTGCTTTGGTCCTCAACTATGGAATGCTCTGCCTACACCCATAAAACTACTTACTAATAATATCAGCATTTTTGAATTCAAGAGGAGAGTAAAAAATAATTTCCTTGTCCTTCAGACCTCACAAACATCCCACGAGTGATAGGTAGAATATGTATTTCATGTACATTTAAGGTGCCATACATGTATACATGTATAGTATTTATGTATGTAGTTTGGTATGTGGTTTAGTCATAGTGTAGTATTTTCATAGTCATAGTAGTAGTATTATATGTATAAAGTATGTATTGGATAGCATAGGTTACGAAAGTTCTTATTTTGATTTTTTCATATATATGTATATGTATATGTGTTATTGCATATATATGGATGAATGAATGATCGTATATGTGCGTGTGTGTGTGTATGTATATGTATGTATGTGTGTATGTGCATATATGTGTATATGTGTGTATGTGT
>JACEEZ010024624.1:37500-55000 GCA_016584305.1 Chionoecetes opilio
GATATAGGCGAAGTGCCGTTAATATGGCGGAAATGCAATGTAGTCCCCATATTTAAGAAGGGTGACAGAGGACTAATGTCAAATTATCGACCCGTTAGTCTATCGTCAGTGGTAAGTAAATTATTGTAATCTGTTATTGCAAAAAACATGTAACAAGTGACAAGTGGGGTTCCACAAGGGTCTGTTTTGGGTCCATTACTATTTTTTATTTACATCAACGACTTTCCCAATGTCCCAAAGAGGGAAAGATTAATCCCAAAGAGGGATTAGCAGTGATATCAGCAAGTTAGCTGATGATACTAAGGTATGTAGGATAATTAGATCAGTCTGGTGTAAACATATTGCAGGGAAACTTAGATAAACTTAATGAGTGGGTAGTCAGATGGCAGATGGAATTTAATATTGATAAGTGCAGCGTTATGAATGTTGGTAGAAAAAACCTTGTTAATAGATACACTATACGCAATGTATCGCTGAAAAGATCAGAAGGTGAGAAAGATCTGAGAGTGAGGGTGAACTCCGACCTCCGACCTAGGAAAAAATGTATTGAGGCTAGAAATAGAGATAATAGGGTGTTAGGATTCATTACCAGAAGTGTTAAAAGTAGAAATGCTGAGGTTATTCTAAAGCTTTATTTGGCTCTATTCAGACCTTGCCTAGACTATGCGGTTCAGTTTTGGTTTCCATATTACAGGATGGATATAGCCTTGTTAGAATCAGTGCAAAGAAGGATGACCAAAATTATTCAAGGGATGCGTAACTTTAGTTAAGAGAAGAGATTGAAGCTGTTAAATTTACACTCACTCGAGAGGCGCAGAGTAAGGGACGATGTGATAGAAGTTTTTAAGTGTTGAAAGGGATATAATAAAGGAGATGTAAGAAAAGTTCTTACGGCTAGTAACCAGATTAGAACAAGAAGTTACGGATTCAAGCTGGAAAAGCGTAGATTTAAAAAAGAAATAAGGAAAAACTGGTTCACAAATAGGGTGGTGAATGAATGGAATGGCCTCAGTAGACAGGTAGTTAGTGCGGAGTCATTAGAGAGCTTTAAAAGGAGGCTAGATAAATTCATGGATAGGGATGAAAGGTGGATGTAGGTAGTGTTAAGTAACAGGAACTACCTCGTGTAGGTCTCACGGCCTCTTCTAGCTTCCTTATTTTCTTATGTTCTTATATATAATATATATATATAATATATTATATATATATATATATATATATATATATATATATATATATATATATATATTTTGCATTAACACTGGGTACTATTTTAGCCTCAATAAATGAGGTCAGGTGACCGTGTGTGCTGTGTTGTCACTTACGTTGACAATGGCCAGGCGAATACAGGGAGCCGCTGCCCCACGAGCGCCCACGATCATGGTAGCCCAGCTTGTGCCACCACACCGCCGCTACAGTGTTCTTTCACTCTTGTAATTAAGAAAACCGCCTGACATTTTCATTTTCCAGAGAATACTTAAAAGCATTTAATTAACTGCAGAGACCGAGGTGACTCATCGATGTGGCGGGGGTGTGGCGATGCAGGGGAAGGGTGTGGGAGGCCTTCGAGGGCGAGTACACACAGATCGTATTATGGATGACAGGTCACAGGAAGAAGCTAAGAATGAAAAACACGGGCCGGGTAGGCACTGGCGTGGTGAGTCACAGTGTTGAAGAGGAGCCAGTTTCTTCTCGCTAACCTCTCCATCAAAACGAAAAAATGTAAATATTCTGACAACTTTAAAAACAAAAAAGGTAGCTTAATATATAAAATATTCCGGAATAATAGCCCAGACCAGCAACTAATTCCATTTGATAAAACAAAAAAGTATAAAAAAAGTTTTATGTGACTAAAGATTCTTCATTCTTTGTTTTGTCCCGTGTATGGTTTGTGTGCAGTCAAGGATTCTCAATAATATATTGAGAATTCCTTGTGCAGTCCCTGGGGAGGCTACCGAGCACAGAGAAGCAGCCGCCACCACAGGCCCCCAACACCACCTGTTTCTCATATTTTATGCTGGTATCTCAGTTTTCTGCACTGAAAGACTTCTATCATCATAATTATGCTGATCAATATCATCCCGTTAGTTTTGTTATTAGCATCACCATTATCATCATTATCATCATTATCATTTGTGGGCAGCCTGGGGTTAATCCCTACCCTAGTTCTGCGTCCCTGGCCACGGTGAGCAGTAAGGCCAATTCCTGACATAGATTGGTTGGGGGGGGGGGGTTGAAGCCTCTCCCTGTAAAAACTAAACTAGCCACAAACATATTAAGAGGTAGAGGCCGGGGGCGCGGTAATCGAGCCCCCGACCCGGTTTTGCCGGGGGGCCCGACCATGCAGACCCCTCAGACTATGCCGACGCAGGGAAGGGGTCTGCCTATGACGAGTGCGGGGCAAAGCCCTCGGGAATCCCGCACTCTAAATCAAGTGGTAGGGTCCCCTAGCCCGACTTTTTCTTATGGAGGTGGCCGGGGCGGTGCAGAGGCGGCGTCTGCCCGTCGAATCACCCCTGGGATCAACCTGCGGAGGGTTCTTCGTGTGGGCTCGTGGAACGTTCTGAGCCTCTCAGACGATCATCGACTACCTCTCCTATCGGGCGAGCTCAGTAGGCTGAGGGTGGATATAGTGGGACTCTCTGAGACGAGGAGGCCTGGCAGTGGCGAGACTAGCAGTGGGGGTACACCTACTACTGGTCCGGCATGAGCAATGGTCACCGTGAACGGGGAGTAGCTATAGGCATCTCCAGCAAACTGCAGCCGTCAGTTGTTGAGGTTACTCTGGTTGATGAGCGTATAATGCGGGTGAGGATGAAACACACTCTGGGTTTCATGTCTCTTGTTGCAGTGTACGCTCCTACCGAGATGCGTAAAACTGAAGAGAAGGAGATGTTCTACGCCAAACTCGACTCTGTATTAGACCAGTGTCCTCCTCGGGACACACTCATTGTCTTGGGCGACTTCAATGCTACTACTGGCACTGTGAGAGATGGCTACGAGTTATGTGTTGGTCCCCATGGCTCCGGTACCAGAAACACCAACAGTTCTCTACTTCTGAACTTTGCAAGGTCCAGAAGGTTGAGAATTGCAGGTTCTTGGTATCAGAGACCAGAGCTGCACCGCTGGACATGGTAGAGTAATGCCGGAGGGGTAGCTAAGGAGATTGACCACATCCTCGTTAGTACTCGTTGGGGGATCCTCCAGAACTGCAGGGTTTACCGGAGTGCTGAGTTCTTTGGAACAGATCACAGACTTGTTGTTGCTACACTTAAGCTTCATGTCAAGTCCAGAAGAATCTCATGAGGTAACCATACTGTGTTTCATCTTGAGAAACTGAAGGACTTGACATGTGCTCATGAGTATGCGGTGGCAGTCTCAAATCGGTTTGATGTGCTCGGTGCTCTCGGGGACCCTGTAGAACTGTGGGATACCTTCAAATGTGAAACTATACAAGCTGCCAAGGAGTGTATTGGGGAGCGCCCGAGGTCAAGGCGCGGTTTTGTCTCGACGGAGACGCTGGAAGAAATCGAGGAGAGTCGCGCTGCCAGGCTGGCTGGGAACCAGGACCAGCACAGGGCTCTGTCACGCCGGACTAGAACCCTCCTGGGGAGAGACAAGGAGAGGTATGTCAGGAGTCTCGCTGAGGATGTCGAGGGTCATTTGAACGCTAATAACCTCCGATCCGCCTACCAAGCCCTGAAGAAGCTCCGTTCCAAGTCTCCTTCTCGGGCGAGTGCTATTCGAACAGCAGATGGGCGCCTCGTGTCGGACATGGATGGGCAGATGGCTCGTTGGGCTGAGTACTTTGGGCAGTTGTTCACGGTGGACCCTCCAACTGAGCAGCTTCACACCACTGGGTTACAGGCAGTGGATGCCGATCCTCCCATTGACGAAACCGCACCCTCTCTTGACGAAGTCAGAGAGGCTGTAGCAAAGTTGAGGGGTGGAAAGGCGGCTGGTGTTTGTAATATCAGTGCGGAGCTCCTCAAAGCTGGGGGTGAGGCCATGATCCGCGGGTTGCATGGTGTCCTGAATGCCGTGTGGCAATCAGGTACCATTCCTCCTGACTGGAAAAGGGGGCTGGTCGTCCCTATCTGGAAAGGGAAAGGGGACCGTCAGGACTGCAACAATTACTGCGGTATTACACTGCTCAGCGTACCAGGCAAGATGCTTGCCCATCTATTGCTGACACGAATTCGCAGTCATCTGGTGAAGCATCAGAGACCTCAGCAGTCTGGGTTCACGCCTGGTAAGTCAACAACGGACTGTATCCTAGCGCTTCGTGCTCTGGTGGAACGCTGACGTGAGTTTCGACAGGGGATGCTTGCAGCCTATGTTGATCTCAAGAAGGCGTTTGATTCAGTGCATCGTGAGTCACTCTGGGATCTTTTGCGACTTCGAGGGATTCCTGCAAGGACTATTGGTTTGATAACTGGTCTGTATTCTGGGACTGAGAGTGTTGTGAAGTGTGGGCCAGGTGTATCCAGCTTCTTTCCTGTGAATACAGGAGTGAGGCAAGGGTGCGTCCTTGCCCCATCACTTTTCAACGCTTGTATGGACTGGGTATTGGACAAGGTTGTAGATCAAAGTGATTGTGGAGCATCCGTCGGCAACACCAAGATCACTGATCTTGTTTTTGCCGATGATGCAGTAATCTTTGCAGAGTCGCTGGAGGTCCTGGTGATGGCTCTCGAGGCGCTGCACGAGGAGGCAAAGCCTTTGGGACTTGAGGTCTCCTGGCTCAAGAAGTCCAATGTCCAGGTGTTTGGAGACTTACTAGATGAAGCAGTACAGTCTGTTCATGCGTGTGGCGAGGACATTGAGATCTTGGAAAGTTTTACATACCTTGGTAGCGCAGTCCATAATGACGGCGGGTCACGTCAAGAAGTCTTACGGCGGATTGGCATAGCCCACGGTGTTATGGACTCGCTCAGCGGGAGTATTTGGCGTTGTCGGTACCTGTGAAGGAGGACAAAGATCCGGATCTTCAAGTCGCTTGTGATCCCTGTCTTACTCTATGGTTGTGAGACATGGACACTAAATAGTGACTTGAAGAGACGAATCAATGCCTTTGGTAATAAGTGTCTTTGCAGAATCATGGGGTATCGCTGGGATGATTACGTGTCAAATCAGCGATTGCACCGTGAGACTGAATCGAGGCCTATTACCTGCATAGTCCGTCAGTGCCAACTTAGGCTATATGGGCATGTGGCACGCTACCCTGAAACCGATCCTTCCCATCGGGTTGTATCTGTAAGAGACAATCCGGCGTGGAGGAGGCCAAGGGGGCGCCCACAAGGCTCGTGGCTGGGGCAAGTTGATGTCTATTGTCGAGAGCTGCTTGGTATGGGAAAGGAACCTGCATGGGAACTCGCACGTGGTGACCCCCGGGAGTGGCGTCGTAGGGTGGGCGAGGCGACGCGCCCCCCGGCGTATGCCCCCAATGATTGATTGATTATCATCAAAAAGATTTCATACGTCCTTAATGTTAATCAGTATTAATTTATTGGATTTACGAAGTTAAATAAGTTTAAAATTTATAATTTGTTTTGAATATTAAATAGATTCATATATATATATATATATATATATATATATATATATTATATATATATATATATATATATATATATATATAATATATATATTAGTGCTGGACCGAATATTCGCTTTCGCATTCGGAATTGCGAATATGCACCATGTTTTTTTCAATATTCTTCACTGCATTCGCATCTGCTCTCTCACTCGTATAAGTTTGCGATTTTTGCGAATATTTTGCCCAAATCAATAAACTGACAAAAATATAAATTAAATATAACAAGTGAACATAATATTACACAAGCAAACATATAAATAAATTAATAGTTTAGCCGAGCGTTAGTTAAAAGAATGGGGTGAGGAGGTGTAGAGGTAGTCAAGGCCATAGTCCTTCGGACACTCCCTCCCTCCTCCACCCTCCAACTACGTCTTAGCTGATACTCTCAGGGTCACTGTGACTGACCTCAACTCATTGCCTAGTGCGCCATACTCCAGTAAGCATATACGTGCTCTTCTCTGTCAGCCACGAGCACAACAGTGTTGCAGCTACTGCGTAATGGCGTCCAGTCACACCAGTGTGGTTTGGGATTATTTCGAGATAATCTCTAGCGAAATTGCAAAGTGTAAACTTTGCAGTAATAATTATTCTTGAAAAGGAAGAACGACATCTGGGTTGAGAAACCATCTCAGCAGCAAGCACTCGGAAGAATCTAAGGCTATAAGCAAGCAAGAGGAAGAGAAGAAAGAGAGTAAAAAGAGGAAAGGATCTCCAACTCCAGCTTTAAGAATGAAGCAGGTTACTCTCGAAACGTGTGTGGAAAAGGTAAAGTTGTGGAACGTTAACAATGCATAAACACAAAGAATGGACACTAAAATTGCAGAAATGCTAGTAATGGATGATTTTCCATTTTCTCACGTGGAAGATCTTGGCTTTGTATGGCTAATGAAAGAAGCTGCCCCGCAATAGCCACTACGTCAAAGGAAATACTACGGAGACATCATTGTGAGAAAATGTATTGCTGCGTTATAACTAAAGTTTCAGATTTAGTAAACTCTATCAAACAATCCACCAAGCTTTCTTTCACCACTGATGAATGGTCCGATATAATCAATCAAGAGTTTCTTTGTTAGAAGAAAAAAATAATAAAACATATTTTAGACATTACATTTTTTATGGTTCAACTCTTACAATACATACAAAATATTTCAGTTACCTGTATAATATTGAAAATTGTGCCTGTATAATATTGAAAATTATGCCTGTATAATATTGAAAATTGTGCCTGTATAATATTGAAAATTGTGCCTGTATAATATTGAAAATTGTGCCTGTATAATATTGAAAATTGGGCCTGTATAATATTGAAATTGGGCTGTATAATTGAAAATTGTGCCTGTATAATATTGAAAATTGTGCCTGTATAATATTGAAAATTGGGCCTGTATAATATTGAAAATTGGGCCTGTATAATATTGAAAATTGTGCCTGTATAATATTGAAAATTGGGCCTGTATAATATTGAAAATTGGGCCTGTATAATATTGAAAATTGGGCCTGTATAATATTGAAAATTGGGCCTGTATAATATTGAAAATTGTGTCTGTATAATATTGAAAATTGTGCCTGTAAATATGAAATGTCCTGTATATATGAAAATTGTGCCTGTATAATATTGAAAATTGTGCCTGTATAATATTGAAAATTGTGCCTGTATAATATTGAAAATTGTGCCTGTATAATATTGAAAATTGTGCCTGTATAATATTGAAAATTGTGCCTGTATAATATTGAAAATTGTGCCTGTATAATATTGAAAATTGTGCCTGTATAATATTGAAAATTGTGCCTGTATAATATTGAAAATTGTGCCTGTATAATATTGAAAATTGTGCCTGATAATATTGAAAATTGTGCCTGCATAATATTGAAAATTGTGCCTGTATAATATTGAAAATTGGGCCTGTATAATATTGAAAATTGGGCCTGTATAATATTGAAAATTGTGCCTGTATAATATTGAAAATTGTGCCTGTATAATATTGAAAATTGTGCCTGTATAATATTGAAAATTGTGCCTGTATAATTATTGGAAAAAACTTTAACCTTGCATTATTAATCGATGAAAAATTGTGTTTCACTTAAAACTTTATTAAAATATAAATATATCAATTGCATTCGAATTCCAATACGGAAAATAGATAATTATACTATTATCTATAATATATATATATATATATTATATATATATATATATATATATATATATATATATATATATAATAGAATGGGTAATACACTTTGACTCTGTAGAATTCTTCCGCAGTGAGCGAAGGTGCATCTTCAGTTGCAGACATGTGGCTGTATTTGAACCTTGCAGAAACCTTTCTGGGTCTACCTTGACCTGGAATTTTTTGGGGAACTTCGATACCCGCGTCTTTTGCTTCCTGGGTGGCTTTTTCATACACAGCATGACATTTCTCCTCCGTTCTCATATATTGAACCTCTACAACACACCATCGTTGATTGTACACGTTACTTGCAAATCTAGATCTCGCTTCTGTAATACACTTGAAGCAGTGGCGGTCTCCATAAACACGCGTTGTTATCTCCAGGCAGAGCAAAAATTCAAAATTTTGGCTACGTAACAGCATTGCTGCATCTCCACTTGCAGGGTCTGGTGGGCTACTTTCGCATATTTCTGACAGAAATTGCACCACTGCTTTGAACAAATTCTTCAAAGTTCTCAAGGCAGATTCGCGCCAGGACCATCAAACATCAGAAAGTTTCTTTAGTTTTTGAGGATGAGATCCAGGGTAGATGGTGAGTTGGGTTTTTACAAATAAAGCATGTCGCTTACTTGACATTAATATGATACTGTATAACTTCACCACATTGAAACATGGCAGTGGACATACAATGCTTTCTCATTGTGCATAAGAATTCTTGATTGCAGCCCTCTATATGTACCACTCATATTCGCAGCGCCATATGATCATATCCTAGGCCCCTCATATCTTCTAACCCGCCAGAGTGGCGCGGTTGGTAGAATAACGGACTGCTGTTGCAGAGTCCCTGCGCCATTCAGTCAGCGGTTCGAGTCCACCAAATTCGTCCTGGTGTGGTGGTGTAGTGCCGGAAAATTCCAAGAGAAATGATGGAAATTTCCATCACACGATTCCCGAGTTATGTCTATGAAAGGAAAGAGAAGGTTTCAATAACCATATGTTTAATCTAGAACTAATTGTTGCCTAAATCCAATATATAGGGGAACAGGTTATTTATTAGAATAAGGCCATTCAAATTATTTCCTTTCTCGTATTATTTATCTTTCATTCGTATGTTTTTTTTCTCTCTCCTTTACCTCCCCCCCCCCAAACGCCAGAGTCACGAGTCAAAATATGTGAGACATTAATTTCGCGATTGCCAATAACTTGTAGAGTCAACACTTCTTACTCCCCCCTTATCCTCCTGGCAGATCGAATAACACTCTTAGATTCTGAGCGTCCTTAAAAAAGACAAAATAGAGTTGTGTTTCGCATATAAATGCATAGATTAGTAGAGTCATTCGCTGAATTAAGAGTCGGCAAAGTTACTCTCACGCCTCCAAATACCCCGTCACTCTTAAAAGCGTGTTCGTATGGTTGTCCTGGATGAAGTAAGACCCTCCCCGGGTATTATAGTCATGAATTAAATTTTCCTACATCAAATTAAAAGAATTGGGTCATAGGTACTCATTTCATACGTATATTTACTTCCTTAGCTAATAAGAGTCGTTTGACGATTCACATCCCCTTCAGGGGAAGCCTCTCATGAGTATCAAAACAGTTTTTATTTCCCGCGGTTGTGGTTCTCCACGCGCCACACTTCACCAAGAGAAGGCACTCTTTCTTCCTCGCTCCGCAAGGTAAGGTGTGTCGACATTTGTCTCCTACCCCCTTTCCCCCCTTTCCCCTTTTGATAGGATAGAAGTATATCAACTGACATATTGTGTTGAGTGTTCATTAAATGGGATAGGTAGCTTATACCAGCGATAGCCCCCCAGACTAATTAAATGACTCTTTCTTCCTCGCTCCGCAAGCTTGTGGACGTCTCACAGTGGAACACGTGGCCTCACTTGGTCGTGTAAACGCAAACAGTTTCATTACTCTCACATTTTCCCTTCCCTATGTTCTCCATGTATATCTTAGGGTTTCATTTTGTATGTATGTAGATGGTAGTAGGTGTAGTAGGTCTAGGAAAATAGTCCAGTGAGGTAGGTTATGCTCTTGAGAAGCTTTCCCTCACTAAATTAAACCATACATGTACTTAAGTTTCAACCAGGAATAATTTCTTGTTAAATAAACCAAATGAGTTAAAATAGAGATTCTTTGTTTCTTGCAAAAACCCCAGGTGACTATTCCCCTGTTATGGAAATATTTCCCCACGTCCCGAGAGAGGTTCAGACTTACTCGGTATACTAACAGTATCCCCATGACTACCGTCATCCTTATCTAGTAAATCGTGTTCAAGGGGTAGACCATAGGACTACCCGCTTGGACTGGTGGCAGCAATTCCCTACTAAACTAAGTTCATTCCAATTCAGTCGTAACGAGAAGAGTTTATTCGTCAGTGGAGAATTATCTCAATAAATTTCATTCAACACACAGTTGTCAAGAATTAAAAAACCTGGCATCACAGTGGCGCTTTGTATAGTCAATAACCTTGTAGTTGGTACTTGCAAAGTGTCTAGATAGGATCAGAGTATCTTATCTTATCATATCTTCTATCTGCAGATCATGTCTTTCCAAAAATGCTAGGGTGAGGGTCTCTAGCTCTTCGTCGGTGGTGCTTTCCACGTCACACACTTGAATAAAGCGTTCCTTTATCTCGTCATCATACACATACCGAACACACATTGATGCCTGTTCAGTGTTAGAAATATCAGTTGTCTCATCCATCAGAAACGAATATATCTTGGCTGCCCTGATCTCATTCAAAATAGTCTTTCTCACATAAGTGCCCATAGCCATAATTACATAATTCTGGATTCGATTTGAGTCATTTGAAAGTATCGATACTTGGCTTACCATGGGCAGCACGCTGAACAACATACAAATGGTTGTTCATTACACTATCATACTTTGCAAACAGTTGGATAAGCTCGAGAAAATTGCCTCTGTTCTGATTTGCTTCACTTTCATCTTTTCCTCTCAATGGAAGTCCTTGCCTTACTAAGTATAATATTATGTCTATCAGTCTGTACAACACCTCTCTATTTTTCTGTCTCTCTTCAGCTTTTGCAGCTTGACTTTTTTCATCTGTTGCTTCCATCGGACTTTTCCAGTCTCTTCTTCTTGAAACTCTTCAACCTCACCCTAGCAATCATGTGTGCTGCACATGATGCATGCTCTTTCATTTTGTCAAGTGATTGATGCCATTTACTTATTCCGGTAGACCTCCATGCTGTATTACATTTATACTTGTCTTCATGCAGAAACAAGCGACAGCTGAAGCAATACATACTGTTACGAACGTTACCTTCCTCGTCGTCGCAACCTTACCTACAGGTTCGGTGTCTGTGTAAGAGGGGAGAGTGTTGTGTTACCTGAGGCGGTTTACGCCACCTTACCCACACACACCAGGCCACTCACTCCACACACTATGCCACACACCCAGGGATAGAGAAACACTTGTGCACTTCCTTCATTCCTGTACTATGTAACACTACAGAACACGTCACAACCCCCCCGACCTCTTCTTCTGGCCGTCGCAAAGGGAAACAACACTACCACAGTCACCTAGTTATATGGGCGAAAAGACGCCATCTTCCCACACACACGAGGGTTACACATGAGGACAATACACACTCGTGTGGGGTCAGTTAGTAATCCTTTGACCCCCACACTCCTTTGTTGATAACTGCTATCACTACCAAACGCCCGGGGCCCGGTTTCACTCTCCTTTTTTTAGGCTAGCACGTCAACCCCTGGCTTCCTTGCTGAGGATCCTCCATGCTGGCTCGCGTTCCTCTGTCTCCTCGCTGGTCTCTTCCCGCGGCTCCCTCTCTCTCTGTCTCCTGCCTTGCTTCCTCCCCCCAGCCAATCAGCGCTCAGAGGGCATGGCGCCGCTACCAATAGGAGTGTTTGGCGCGAATTGCATGATGCCGCTACCAATAGGAGTGTTTGGCGCGAAGTGCATGATGCCGCTACCTATAGGAGTGCTTGGCGCGAATGATGGCGCGTCACCTTGATGAAGGAACTGGCTGCCTTTGTAATAATACAGTTTCTAAAGAATATTCAAGGTAAGGTCTGTTCTCATACCAGTGCTTCTGGAAAGAACGCCTCTTTTCATTATTGGGATAACTTACAACTGGCTGGTTCGGCCCAACTGAACAGCATAGTTCACGGAATTCATAATTCATGTTGATGTCATACTTGGCTACGTGTGCTGGATCAGCGAGATACCTCATCGACAGCAAGAAAAACATTCCAGGTGGCTCTCCCGTGCGTGAATCGGCCTATTTCTGTGGAAAAATTTGTTTTTCCATTGAATGTGTGTCATGCTCTGCTCTCATCCTTTTCACTGGATGTTTTTCGTTTAACGCCTCCTTCTCTTCGTTCACTTGGATTTTCATGTCCTTTGTTTTTTGTTCATCTAATATTTTGCCTGAGCTATGAGTTGCTCCTGCTTATATTTCAGCATCTCCACCCCTCTCTCCTTCAGTCTCCGATGCACTCACTGGACCTTTCTCTGACACATTGTAAATCTGATTCATCATCCTTCTCCCCACTTCCTGACAGCTTCAGTCATTTTGATAATTTCTCATTACCACGAGCCAAGACTTGAAGTTCTTTTTCCTATAGTTTCTTCAGTCTTTCTTTGCGTGGCATTTCAGTTATGGAAGTAAAAACAAAGTGACCTTATACGTATGTTGAGGTGATACCACAAAATTAATAGTCGCACTGATTTACTAAACGAGTAATACTAACAAAAGAGGGTAAAACTCAAACGAAAATGAGAAAAATGTGAAACTCAATCCACGTTCCCCCTCAGGAAACTACAAGAAACAATAAACATAAATCTGCTCGACACAAAGAAATATACACTAAAATTATGACTTGCCCAACGGCCAACGTCTCCCTCTGGGGCCTTTCCCGCACCCTTAACGGTAACGGTAACAAAAAAAATGAATGAACCAAGACCAATTCAGCTCACACACTCAACAACTACAGCTGTCAAAGCAGGAGGGAGAAACACCCCAATCAGACTATTAGATATGCCTGAACAACACAAGGAACAACGCTGTGGCAGAGACAAAGCAAACATCATCAACTCATGGTAATCACAAGAACCCACACATCTCTGAGTCAACGACCCAACGCTGCCTGCTGCAACACTCCCTCACTCATGCACAGAAGATGCCAATATACTTAATAAGAATACACTGCCCAATGACTCGCAAGGTAACTTCATTCAATTTCATATACAGTCCAACGTCAGAGCAAATATAAATAAATGAGCTAGTTGTAGAAATAGATATATAATAATAATAAGGCAAGAGATACAATTTATTACGAAAGATAACTCAATGGAGGTGCCCGGCGGCACAGTACACACACACACACACACATACACACACACACACACACACACATACACACACACACACACACACACACACACACACACACACACACACACACACACACAAGGGGACTCCGTAGTGTAGTGGTTAGCACGCTCGGTTCACAACCGAGAAGTCCCGGGTTCGATCCCCGGGCGGAGCGAAGACAGACGGGCGGTCTTCTTAAAACCCGAGCCCCTGTCCACCCAGCAGTGAATGGGTACCGGGTGTTAGCCGGGGGTTTGTGACCCGCCTCCCGGGGTGGTGGCTTCCCCCAACACTAACCACTAAGGATGAATGATAAAGTAAATGTTGATATGGAGACGGGGCCATACGAGCGTTGCTCAGGCCCTGTAAAATACAACTAGATGAATACAACTAGATGAATACACACACAGGCAGTGCGTTCCACCTCCCAGAAAATAAGAAAAGGATTGAATTTGAAATATATTTTCAATAGAATGTTTATATGATTGAAGCCTATTCCCGACGAAATGGGCGCTTTTAGTGAAAAGTGCAGGGGGCTGAAGCACCCCAGGAACCCCCTTGTGCACGCCCCTGATATATATATATATATATATATTATATATATATATATATATATATATATATATATATATATATATATATATATATATATATATACGTATATATAACATGTACAGTTCTCTGCTTCTGAATAAACATTAACAGTTCTCTGCTTCTGATTTTTGCAAGGTTCAGAAGGTTAAGAACTGCAGGTTCTTGGTATCAGAGACCAGAGCTGCACCGCTGGAAAATGATATAGTAATGCCGGAGGGGTAGCTAAGGAGATCGACCACGTCCTCGTTAGTACTCGTTGGAGGATCCTCCAGAACTGCAGGGTTTACCGGAGTGCTGAGTTCTTTGGAACAGATAACAGACTTGTTGTTGCTACACTTAAGCTTCATGTCAAGTCCAGAAGAATCTCATGAGGTAACCATACTGTGTTTCATCTTGAGAAACTGAAGGACTTGACATGTGTCCATGAGTATGCGGTAGCAGTCTCGAATCGGTTTGATGTGCTCGGTGCCCTCGAGGACCCTGTAGAACTGTGGGATACCTTCAAACGTGAAACTCTACAGGCTGCCAAGAAATGTATTGGGGAGCGCCCGGGGTCAAGGCGTGGTTTTGTCTCGACGGAGACGCTGGAGAAAATCAAGGAGAGTCACGCTGCCAGGCTGGTTGGGAACCAGGACCAGCACAGGTCACACCGGACTAGAACCCTCCTGGGGAGAGACAAGGAGAGGTATGTCAGGAGTCTCGCTGAGGATGTCGAGGGTCATTTGAACGCTAATGACCTCCGACCCGCCTACCGAGCCCTGAAGAAGCTCCGTTCCAAGTCTCTATCTCGGGCGAGTGCTATTCGAACAGCAGATGGGCACCTCGTGTCGGACATGGATGGGCAGATGGCTCGTTGGGCTGAGTACTTTGGGCAGTTGTTCACGGTGGATCCTCCAGCTGAGCAGCTTCACACCACTGGGTTACAGGCAGTGGATGCCGATCCTCCCATTGACGAAACCGCACCCTCTCTTGACGAAGTCAGTAGCAAAGTTGAGGGGTGGAAAGGCAGCTGGTGTTTGTAATATCAGTGCGGAGCTCCTCAAAGCTGAGGGTGAGAACATGATCCGTGGGTTGCATGCTGTCCTGACTGCCGTTTGGCAATCAGGTACCATTACTCCTGACTGGAAAAGGTCGTCTCTATCTGGAAAGGGAAAGGGGACCGTCAGCACTGCAACAATTACCGCGGTATTACACTGCTCAGCGTGCCAGGCAAGGTGCTTGCCCATCTATTGCTGACACGGATCCGCAGTCATCTGCTGAAGCATCAGAGACCTCATTTCACGCCTGGTAAGTCAACAACGGACCGTATCCTAGCATTTTGTGTTCTGGTGGAACGCCGACGTGAGTTTCGACAGGGGATGCTTGCAGCCTATGTTGATCTCAAGAAGGCGTTTGACTCAGTGCATCGTGTGTCACTCTGGGATCTACTGCGACTTGAAAAGAAATATGAAACTTTTTTTTTTATATAGCATACATATAGAACCTAGGTGGCTATATCTAAATAATATTAATTTTAGTTTTAATATAATCCCGCTAATATTTCGCGGGATTCCTGCAAGGACTATTGATTTGATGACTGGTCTGTATTATGGGACTGAGAGTGCTGCGAAGTGTGGAGGAGGTGTATCCAGCTTCTTTCCTGTGAATATAGGAGTGAGGCAAGAGTGCGTCCTTGCCCCATCACTTTTCAACGCTTGTATGGACTGGGTATTGGACAAGGTTGTAGATCAAAGTGATTGTGGAGCATCCCTCGGCATCACCAAGATCACTGATCTTATTTTTGGCGATGATGCATTAATCTTTGCTGAGTCGCTGGAGGTCCTGGTGATGGCTCTCGAGGCGCTGCACGAGGAGGCAAAGCTTTTGGGACTTGAGGTCTCCTGGATTAAGACCAAGGTCCAGGTGTTTGGAGGCTTATTAGATGAAACAGTCTGAACATGTACAGTCTGTTCATGCGTGCGGCGAGGACACTGAGATCTTGGGAAGTTTTACATACCTTGGTAGCGCAGTCCATAATGACGGCGGGTCACGTCAAGAAGTTTTACAGCGGATTGGCATAATCCACGGTGTTATGGACTCGCTCAACGGGAGTATTTGGCGTTGTCGGTACCTGTGCAGGACAAGGATCCGGATCTTCAAGTCGCTTGTGATCCCTGTCTTACTCTATGGTTGTGAGACATGGACACTGAATAGTGACTTGAAGAGACGAATCAATGCCTTTGGTAATAAGTGTCCTCGCAGAATCATGGGGTATCGCTGGGATGATTACGTGTCAAATCATTGATTGCACCGTGAGACTGAATCGAGGCCTATTATCTGCATAGTCCGTCAGCGCCAACTTCGACTATATGGGCATGTGGCACGCTACCCTGAAACCAATCCTTCCCATCGGGTTGTATTTGCAAGAGACAATCCGGCGTGGAGGAAGCCAAGGGAGCGCCCACAAGGCTCGTAGCTGCGGCAAGTTGATGTTTCTTGTCGTGAGCTGCTTGGTATGGGAAAGGAGCTTGCATGGAAACTCGCGCGTGGTGACCCCCGGGAGTGGCGTCGTAGGGTGGGCGAGGCGACGCGCCCCCCGGGGTATGCCCGCAATGATTGATATATATATATATAATATATATATATATATATATATATATATATAGATATATATATATATATATAGTATATATATATTATATATATATATATATATATATATATATATTATATATATATATATATATATAATAATTAGGGTGGCACTTAAAAATTGATTTTTTATTTTTAATGCGTGCGGGTGGTTTTCTGGTTCCATTCCCGTAAAAAATAACGTATGCAAATTTGTTTTGAAAATATTAATATTTAAAGGTCGCGAATCGAGGTAAAAGTTGAGATTTTGGGGGCAAATTTCAAGATTATCAAATTCGTTTCTGACGTTGTTGTTACACTATAATTGGATGATTAAAAGGCATTTCTTAGTCATTTTCATATTGTTTATTGGTATTTCACTCAGTTTTGGTCACACCGGAATGCTGGTCTACTCCAGGTCCCCTCTCTTGCAGAGTATTAGCCCCTCAATCGGGGGGGGGGGGGATCATGGGCAGTGGGCACCCATCTCTCACTCTATGTGGCCTGGTTAGCAGTCGCAGTCGACTTGCGGGCGTCGGGGTACCGCTTCCTGTGGTCCTCAACGACCTGCAGGAGGAACTGCGCTGTTCCTCGTCCTTCGTGAGGGCCTGGTTGTAGGCCTGCATCAGCGCCACACCGCGCTCGGCGAAGTCATTCACCACCCGCAGCTCCCGGACTACACGAGCGGCGGCTTGGTAGCTGCTGTCCTCCTCCCAGTCGGCTGGATCCTTGTTGAGGAACCCGCCTCCAGGTCGAGGATCTTGAAGAGCTGCTTGGACGACGGCGTGACGAAGCTCGCCACCGTCTTGGTCGCGAGAGCGGCGCTCTTGATGTCCACTGCGGACTTGCGGGGCGGGTCCTCGTCCTCCTCCTCCTCCTCCTGCAAGTCTATGGCCTGGACCATGTCTCGCTTGACCCGAGGGAAGGTCGGGGTCGAAGAGTGCCAGAGCCACCAGCCGCTCGCTCAAGTACCACAGGTGGCGGCCGAAGACCGGGACTGTCGCCTTCGACAGCTCCTTGTCGGGGTTAGGCGCGGAGCGCGTTCACGAAGGCAGGTCCAGCGCCGGCGCAGCAGCGGCGAGTGGGGAGTCCGGAACCAGGCGTGCGGCGTACGTGCGGGACGACGAACAGCGCACAGCGCCTGATGCCCTGGGCCTCGGCTG
>JACEEZ010024624.1:60000-72500 GCA_016584305.1 Chionoecetes opilio
AAAGTCCCTGTGTGTGTCACTTGAGGCGCACGGATCGACCCCCTTCACACTCGAGATCTTTCCCTGAAAACGCGGCAGTTACGTCCCCTTGACAAAAGAATGAGGATTGTGTGGTGTGAGGCCCCAAAATTTACTCAAAATCGCTTTCTATGAGATCGAAGTTTTTTTTCGGGGATTAGTGGGGGCGGTGGGGTGTCCATGTTATCAAGCCGTGATATTTTATATAATATAATATATATATATATAATATATAATAATATATATATATTAATATATATCACGATATATGCATATATATATATTATTATTATTTTATATATATATATATATTATATATATATATTATATAAATATATATAGGGTGTTGTGTGTTGGTATTGAGCTAAAAATGACTTTTAATAAAGCTGCCCACCTCTCAATACTCTCTAGGCTTCCCTTTTTCAAACCGTCCCCTTCTCACTTGCATTTTGGGGAGGGTGAACTTTACCTTTAAAAACCCATCCAGGACCCAATATTGTTATCTGCTAAGATCTAATTATATTCCTTATACCTAGTAATAAAATGGTGTTGCCTAATTTTTTAAACCCGGTTTCTGCATTCGGGGATTAAATCCCGCAAAAATTTCAATTTTGGGGGCAGGCAAAATAATCAATGCCCTTTTTGGGTTACTAAACAGCGAAGGCAGGGTTGGGGGGGGCAGCCCCCTCTATTTAATTTGGTCCGAACAATGCCATGTTTTTGTACAAACTGCAGTTTTTTTAGTTTTTGAACAAGCAAAAAATGTGATGTCCAAAAATTAAAATACACTATATTCTTCCTTTTTTTTTTTATTACAAGGGGAACTTCGTCAAAAATTTCCACGTCGGCGAAAGTTATCGGTTGGTGTTTCAAAAAAGAATTCTTAGGGAGACGTTCCTAAACCAATCAACCCCATTCATTTCCATTGAAAAATTGATAGTTTTCGAAAAAGGGTTCATCTGGTTATGGGTTAGGTTAGGTTAAGTTGATTAAAAAACCCGGGGGTCCAGTTGGGCAACAGCCCCCTTGGTTGGCAGCTTACTGTGTCCTAAAACTTGCGTGAGCTAAGATCCAAACAATGTGGGTTGGGTTTGGGGTTGGATATGTGCAGCAGTAGTACTCATCCCTTTGCCCGTAACACGCTTTGCCTTTAAATGTAGCAAAAGCACCTCCTGGACCATCCCATCAATGAAGTTTTTTTAGGAAAAGGGGCTCTCCTTGCCCTTATTTCCTCTTGAGTGGAAAAACTTGTGGAAAACACCAAAAAATTCACGATATCCAAAAAGGGACACGAAAGGCCTTTTTCTCACATCACTGAAAAAAGAGCCTTTCTTAGTATAGGGATCTATTTCCTATTCCCGATTCTTTTCTTTAATTTATTGGTGGGGACCCCGGCGCTTTTGAAAAAATCCTGAATAGCCATTTTGTTGAAAATCCACCCTCGCCGACCACTTTTTGGTCCTCCCAACAAAAGTATAAAAAATCAAGCGACGACGGGGGCTTTTGGGAAGAATCTGACGAGGTGAAGGAACCTTTACTAACAATTCAACTTTTAAGAATATTTTTGTATATCAATAGGGACATGTATGTTTTATATCATGCTAAATTGGGGATAACTGAACAAAAAATATAAAAGGAAAATAAAGTGAAATAATAACAAATAACTTTTTTTGCTTTCAAAGTAAACTCCCATCACTCCAATGATAAAAAGATCTTGAGCACTTTTTCTGACCTGGAAAAGGCGCCGTCACCCGGGCGTACTCCGACCTGCAAATGCCACGAATGAGCGCCAAGGGCCGCTTTCGCCCCTATCCCATTTTAACCCGCTTCCGTCGTTACGAACCTTTTTGTCCACGTCGCCATCGCCGGGTTTGGGCCCCTGTCACCACCTTCTTCAGAAGGCCACCGCTTCATACCTACCTGTTTTGATTTGGGCTCCCCTAAAGCTGACCAGTGGGCCCCCCGAAGCTGCTCCTCTGAGAGACATAAACTCCATAGCCTCGCAGAAGCTTGCGGGAAATTTTTTTCTAGTGTTGGCCCAAAAAGAAAATTCTGTAGATCGTGGTACCCAGTTTTTTTTCTTTTGTTGCGAACTTCATAAGTTACGAAAGAAAAACCAATTTCCCCACCCTTTTCATCCCAGCGGAGCTGGGCGCATCGAAAGACTTATGGACCCCAAAAGGCGGCGCTCCGTAAACTTTGTGCCGACAAGCCAAAAGAGGGGGCACCGCTACCTCATTCCCCCGTTGTTCCCCTTAGAGAATCCCTACGCCGGACCGGTTTCCGGCTTTGAAGATCTGTTGGCCGCTCTGTTCGAGGACCCCTTTCCTTTTAAAAGGCCTGTGGGGGGATCGCAACATCCATAGAGGAAAGGACCATTTTCAATAAGTCCTTTAGCTGGCGACAACTTTTGAATGTGCCAAAGCTTACTGAAAAGACGCTAAGTAAAAAATGACCGTTTAAATCCATTTGAGGGCAGGCCCCAAAGATAGGTAGCTCAAACTTGTGATGGGGTCTTGCTCCTTTACCCAATGATCTTAAGTTGCTGGTCGTTTGAGTGGCCCCTACAAGGTCCTCAAAAAGCTGACAAATTTGATTACCGTTTGATACCTCGGGGTCCTAAACTTTACCAAAACCAAATTTACTAAAAAAAATTAAAATTGTAGGGATGTACCCAAGGGTGCCATCCTCGACGGGTTCCTACCCCCCAAAAATGAAAACCCTTCATCGGGTGCATTTTTGCGTCGTGGATGAAAAATCTTTAAACCTCCCCTTCTACCCTACTTCCCTTAACTGCTGGGATCTTACTCCCACCTAGGGTAACCCCAAAAATTAAAATTTTACTCTAGGCTGGAACCAAAAGGCAATATTGAGGTACTGTGCGACTTAAAGGGATGTTTCTGTTATCTTAGTGTCTGGATGTACCCCACTATTAAACACTATTCTCTGACATTTCTAACAGGATGCAGTCAAGTTAACCCTTACCATTCATCTAAAACCCTTCTCGAGGGGGAAAGTTGAAAAACTTTTCAGCAAGGCTCATGGGTTGTCACCCTCTCCACACTGTAGCCCCGTTTTTTAGGGGTGCACAAGGCTGATGGTTCGTCAGGATGGCCAATTGGATACCGCAAGTTGAACCTGTTACTTTTTTCCATGCCGCCCCCGAATATTATACAAAATTTGCTGGTGCAAAGTTTTTCTCTGAATTAGTCTTTTTAAGCGTACTATCAAATCTCTAGCAACAGACCAAAACCATTAAGGGTTTTTTCCCCCCACTCACAGAGGCCTGATGGATTTTCTACCATCTCCATTGGGTCTTGTGCTGCATGCACTTCTTCATCAGATTGATGCGACTGGTCCTGGCTGGTTTGCCAAAATACCCTTTATTTTGAAAACATTTTTATCCATTCAGCAGCCCGGATTTCAGCTTCTTTCCTGTGAATACGGGAGTAGGAAAGGGGCTTCCTTCCCCATCACTTTTCAACGTTTGTATGGCGGGTTTTTGGAAAAGGTTGTAGATAAAAGGTTTGTGGAGCATCCGTCGGAAACCCCAAAGATCACTGATCTTGTTTTTGCCGATGATGCATAATCTTTGCTGAGTCGCGGGAGGTCCTGGTGATGGCTCTCGAGGCGCTGCACGGGAGGCAAAGCCTTTGGGACTTGAGGGTTCCTGGGTCAAGACCAAGGTAGGTTTTGGAGACTTACTAGATGAAGGGGGGTCGTCTGTTCCCTGCGTGTGGCGAGGACATTGAGATCTTGGAAATTTTACATACCTTTTGGGAGCGCATCCCCAATACGGCGGGTCCGTCAAGAAATTTTTTTTTGGCGGATTGGCATAGCCCACGGTGTTAGGACTCGCTCAAAAGGGAGTATTTTTTGGGGTTGTCGGACCTGTGCAGGAGGGCAAAAACCGGATCTTTAAGTCGCTTTGATCCCCGTCTTACTCTATGGGTTGTGAGACATGGACCTAAATGTAACTTTAAGAGACGAATCAATGCCTTTTGGGAATAAGTTCTTCGCAAATATGGGTATCGCTGGGATGTTACGTGTCAAATCAGCGTTGCACCGTGGACTGAATCGAGGGCCCATTACCTGCAAGTCCCTCAGTGCCAAAATTAGGCTATATGGCCTGTGGCAAAAGACCCTGAAACCGATCCTTCCTCGGGTTGTATCGTAAGAGACAACCGGCTGGGGGGGAGGCCAAAGGGGGGGGGCCCCCCAAAAGGCTCGTGGCTGGGGGAAGTTGATGTCTTTGCGAAGCGCTTGGTATAGGAAAAGACCTGATGGGGAATCGCGGTGGTGACCCCCGGAAGGGCGTCCAGGGTGGGCGAGGGGGACGCGCCCCCGGCGTATGCCCTCAATATTGATGATTGAGAACCGACCCCAAACATCAAACCGCACTAGATCTACCTTGCACACCCGCCATGAAAATCACTTGACTGCCACCTTCCGAATGCCTTTGGGGGGCGCCTCTATCCAATATTTGGGGTTCGTCCCGACGGAACCAGGAGGCCCCCTCACAACAAAAAAGAACTCTCTCCCAATAAAACACCCCTACGACTAAGAAGGTGTTTGGCAGCTTCTTGGGGGTTATTTTTTTCTTAAAAATTTTTATCCCCATGCGTGTGAAACACCCGGGCCCCTTTTCCGATTTAAGAAGGAAGTCGGGAACCTTTGCCTGGGTCACAACAAATTTGGGAAAGTTTCAAAAACCTATACCCAATCCTGTCGTCGGAAACCAAACTTCAGACCCCAGACGCTACCACCTTCATTTTCAAAAACCGACGCCCCTAACCTGGTCTTTTTGGGGTTTTACGTACTACAGTATCATAGGGCTGCCCTATCCCGTCGTCATGCAAGTAGAAGTTCCCTTTACCCTGAACAAAAGGGATTCCACCATTGAGCGGAAGCCCTTTCAGTTCTTTATGCTCTTATTTGACTACTACCCGCTGTGAGCTTTGACTTTGACATTGACTTTTTTTTGGTCTTTGTAAATAATATCATATTCTTATACAATATTGTATTTTAAGCCAGGGCGTTTGGGGTCGAACTCTTTAAAAGACCTAATCGCCTATACATTCGGCAAGCGACGGGAGCTAAAAGGCCCCCGACTTTACAGAAAAAAATATATTCCCATGACGGAAAATAAAGTACATATTTTCTATTATGCACAAACATACATACACATGCAGATTCCTTTGGGGCAGAAAAAAAATAACATTATACTGTGCTGAAATTTTTATGTTTTTTGGGGATACTCTTTGTAACTTTCAGAAAATATTCTCCTGATATCCCTAAATGGAAACACTTTTTACCAAATTTTTCTCGGGCCCTAAATTCGGCCAATTTGGTTTCAGAAAGACCGCCATATTAACTATTTACAAAATTCTAGTAATTTTGTACCCCCATTTTGAAGATATTGCATATTTGTGGCATCCAATGAAAGAAATCATTATAATATATCGAAAAATTTTTTTCATAGAATTGCAGAAAAAAAAGAAAGAAAAAAAAAAAAAATAATATATATATAATTATATATATATATATATTATATATATATATATATATTAAAAAATTAATATATTATATATTATTATATATTTATATATATATTTTTAATTAGTATATAATTATTAATATATATATTTTAATTAAAATATTAATTTTATATATATTATTTATATATATATATATAATTATATATATATATTTATATATATGTTAATATATAAAATATTATATATATATATATATATATATATATATATATATATATATATTATATATATAATATAAAATAGTATTATATATGTATATATTAAATATAATATATATTATATATATATATATATATATATATATATATACCTTTAAAATTAGACACAAAACAAAATGACCTTCAACGGGAATTGATCATTATTGAAAAACCACCGGAATTTATATGTGGAAATATTTTTCATAACTTTCAGAAAAAGGTTTTCATATATATAAAAATTCATTTAAGTTCTTCATATAATTAGACATATAAATTAAAATGGCATTCCATGGAAGTAATTTGAGAACTCGAATTTTTTAATTTGCACATGGAAATATTTTTCTTTAAATTTCGGGAAAAAGGGTTTTATGTATTACATCATGTAAAAATAAGTTCTCCAACATAATTTAAAACAAAAGAAAATGTACTTTTCCAACTTTGTATGAACAATGTATTGCACCTATTTGCCGACATATGAACAATTTTTTGATGTTAATGTTAAAATAAAAACATTTACTTATAATAAAATTTTTTGCAACGAATAATGCCTTTATATTATCAAAACAAAAAAGGGGCCCAATTTGATCCTTGTGGCACACCCACGCAAAGGACTTTTGTGTAGAGGAAAGTTTTTTACACGTGTTTGTTTTCTAAACTCAGATAGCTTTAAACCCTTCATGTGCTGGGCCCCCCGAAAAACCCTAGTTTTAAAATTTTTTGAACAGAAAAACGGAGATATGGAAAAAAAAAATTTTGTTAAAACACAAAATCTGAATTTGAGTTTTTTGCTATCTATTGCATTTATAATGTTGCAGTTTTGGGTTTTCCGCTAAACTGAGTACGTGATTTGGTCGGGAAAACCCCGTTAAAGCAGTTAAAAATGAAAAAATTTTGACAAAATGACCCACCCCAAATACGCACGGTTTTGTTTACATCGGGCTTTGGGGGTAAGGCGGGGGCGCCGCGGGTGGACCTACAAGGGAAAACTACGGCGTGGAAAAAATTTTGGTTATTTGCGCGAAATTTATATTCCAGGTGCTATATTACTGTGCTCTGTTCTCGCTGAAACCTATAGAGAAGACCTGAGGTAATGGGTGATGTGCAGAGGGTTTAAACCAGAAAAAAAATCATAACAAGCCTCGTCAAAAGGAAACAACTGGGGGTTTTGTAAAAATGTCCCTACCACTTTCTTACTTCTTAATGAGACTCTGCTGTACTGTTTTCCCCGGGTTTTAAAACCCCTGCCATCAACCTCACCTTTTTTCTCTATGTTGTCAGCGAGCACGGAAAATAGCACCTGGGAAAATCAATTTCGCCCAAAAAAAACTCGAAATTTTTTCATCGTCTTAGTCTTCTCTTTTTAGGTTGTAACATATTCACGGTTATGATAATATTAAAAAACCTTATTAATTGAGTTCCTTTTTTTTTGTCTTTCCTCATAATAATAGGGTATTTTCTAGTGTTTGCCCCTACCCCCTCCCAAAAAAAACTTGGGGACCTGGGGGGAAAGCGGGATTTTTGGCTGGGTACAAAATATCGTCGCAACCACATAGTTTTCGAGTTTGGGGGGGTTTTTTAAAAATTGCCTAAAAATAGGGAAAAAACATTTGGGTTTCTTCTGAGTCCCAAGACGTGTGAACCTGACGATCCCCACAGAATGATGACCGAAGTTCGAGAACCCCCCCAACCCCCCCCCCCCCCCCCCAGGAGGCTAGGTTTTGATTTGGTTAGGGGTTTGGTAGGTTAGTTTGGTTGGTTTGGTTAGGTTGATTTGGGTTTGGTTGGGGTTTTGGGTTTGATTTGGGTTTTGGGTTTGATTTGGGTTTTGGTTAGATTTGGTTTGATTAGATTTTTTTTTGGTTAGATTTGGCTAGGTTTTAGGTATATTTTGGTTAGGTTAGGTTAGGTTAATTTTGGGTTTGGCCAAGATTCTTTGTGGTTTGAAGACAGCGTCATTTAACCAAAATTCCTTGAAAATGTTTGTGTAGGTACATTGCTACACCACCTTGCGTAAACTTATTTTTAAAGAAAGCATTGTAATTAATTATGCTATAAATTTGACATATATCATCATTTAAGCGGGTTTCACAACATCCAATAACATCAAATTCAACACCAGATGGACATATGCATTGTTCTAAAGAAGTTTCTAAATGTAGCGGTATGCTGCTAATATTGTAGGACAATAAGTTGATGGAATTGTATTTAGATAACTTTTATCTAAATCGTAAATCATCACAGAAGTAATAATTACAAATTATTTCAGGATGTAGTAGATCACCCTCAATATTTTTAACAACATTTCTTTCACTATCAGAAGCTATTGTTGATGACATATCACTTATAACATTTAAAGGATATCTATGGAAATCATCGGTCGAAAGATTAAGAAATTCCGCATCACTTAAGTTGTGAAAGGGAAACATCCTCTTTAGGCATTACATAGTAAAAAAAAAAAAAAAAAAAAAAAAAAAAAAATACGAGAATGCTGTTACTATGATGATATGCGATACTATGGTCCTATGATGATGAGCGATGGGAGAGATGATGATCCTGATCTTGGATGGGAGAGAGATTATCCTAGAAGTAGATCACAAGCCTCATCTATAGCTAGAGTCTTTTAAGGGGAAAAATGGCCGGGTGTTGCGGTGGGCCTTAAGTCTCCAGGCATACCGGTTCTAAGTTGTTCATATTTCCGGGAAAGACAACGTAGAGGCAGATTTACTGAGCCGAATACATGTATAGTACTCGTGCATGCACCCTAAAGTCTACTTGCACCTTTCATAACTTGATCTTGTAAGTTGTGTTACTTCTAAGTTTTTTTCGGGTTCACAGTTATGTTGTCTGTATTGGCAGTTGAAGTGCAGCTACATGCAGTAGATTTTTGTATAGGGGCTTGTGTAAATGCAACTATACCACTGCAACGAGGCTGGATGACACGCTCGTCCACCCTGCTTCACCAGCTAACTCGAACGTGCCTTGGAGCTAGTTAGTGGCTTCGCTAACCTGTTCCACAGCGTGTCCGAGCTTACTCGCCCTGCTTCACTCGCCTGCCCGACTCTACATACTAGGCGCGGTGGCAGGTGTCCCGCGGATCACAAGGCAGACAGTCACTGAGCTCCAACAAGGGCACTACCTGCACTCTCCACCTCTGGCTGTTCTCTCCCTGGATTACCGCTGAACCCTGGGCTGGTTTCGAGCGTCTCCCTCCAGCCGCTCCTTGCTCCAAGCTGGTCTTGACTCCGCCATCGTCTGTCACGTCATCGTCTTCCTCCGTCACCGCCACTACACCTCTGCCATCGTTACGAAGTGATAGCCCAGGAGCATTAGTTGAAAATATGGGTGGACCGGGAAAAAATATGTGGAAAGGTGATTTTTTCAGGAAAGATGCCTTGACGTTTATCTAGTAACGTGGTACAAAGTTCCCTAAAATACAGGCTGTGGAAAATTTACCATCAAAGATGGCCGCCGATGAGTCAGCCGGACACCAGAAAAACACTAATAATGCATTAACTTTGTTAATATGTATCATAGAGAGATGGTTTTGGTCTCTAACCCTATGTCTTTGTGAGGAAGGAGAGTAAATATACCGTTAGAAATTCAATCCAAGCTTTACTTTCAAAATAACAATGTGCTGTTTCAAGAAATGTCTATTTTACCGAATTGCAGAACCACCATTAGTAATCTGGTTCACAAAAATGGCACAAGATTAAGTCAACCAAATCCAATTCCAATAGGATGCTAATTTCTACATGCTGTGAAACATACAATACATGGAAAAATATATCCATACAGCATATATATAATTAATATCAAGAAGCAAATAACACAACAAAGAAAATATTGGTCAAGTCTGCTAGGTACCGAATGTGAGTACATTCGTGTCATAAAGTTTACAACACAATTATAGTGTGTACCCTCATCTAAAGCTATAGTTTGGCTGTTGTTACATGTCCTCCCAATACACAAGGAACGCATTTCAGTACAAAATAGCCTAGCTCAGTAACAACTGCATTTTTTTCCCACATCCTACTTTGGAGCCGCAAGAGATCATTTGCAAAACCCGATCATGTGCCACTGCTCGGTTGTTTCAACTGGAAGTAACTTGCCATCTTTTACTTTCCATCACCATTAAGTAGGTGTCAGCTCATTTCCAGACCAGTGCTGCACTGCTAAGTAGGCCCGATATGAATTATATTTGGCGGCAGCTGATGTTGGTGGCAGGCTCTCTAACTTGACTCCACTTGAGTACACAGATTTTCTAACAACCTGCCTCATGTACAATACATAGTGAAGCATATCCAGAGAGGTGGACTGAACTGTCCCATACAGTTTTAGCAAAATTTGCTCTCCAACTCTTGCCACCTCTTCATGCCTGTAAGAAGGCTGATAAAACACATCCAGCATTCCTCATTCGTGCCTGCCTTCAATAATGGACACTGCCTTCCTCTATACTACATTGTATAAGGCTGAAACAGAAGCACAACTGTTATAGCATGTAGGAACATGAGATGGGTTTTAAGGTTGGGACTGATGGCCTGTTGAATAGTATTTATGCTGTAAACTAATAGTGGATCACGTTCAAACATCATGAAAATGTTCATATCTCTAGTTGCCTGGGCAGTGAGCATCACCAGCAAATCAGTATCATTCCCAACAACTACAACTGGTCGTTCATGGTCACCAGCTGCTGTACTCAGTGGCTACTCAGTGGCTACTGACTGTGCTACCACACTGATGTGGCTACAATGAGATGATCTGCATCTGCAGTGCTCTGCTTACAGGTCACACCATTAGACTCAAATTTTGTCATGCGTTTACCAATCAACCGCTACTTGTTCTTAACTGTTTGCCAGGATTTACGTTTGGGAGATTGTAGGCACCATATCCACCTCAAATAGAATATCTGCAGATGGATTCTGGATTGCTCTCCTGTGTTGTTCTACTGTTTTTCTTGACCTGGGGAAGTCGTATCCATCAAATATGAGTGTTGAGCCCTTACCATAAATGTCCCAAAGTGTCACACCTTTCCATATGTAGCGTCACATGGCCAAGTTACCTGTATGAATTATGGCTATATTAGACCAGTGCCCTCCTCGTGACACACTCAATCGGCCGATTCTTTAAACGTGGACTTCGGCTAACCTAAGACTAACAGTGGCTTTAGACAGGCATTTCCGTTTTCTAAACATTTTCCGGGGGGATTAGTCTTAAGTTGGTCTAAAACTAACGAGAATAGTATTGGAAATGTTAGACACCCAGGACCCTGTCCAACACTTGAGTCTAATGATATTTACGATACTATGCCAATGCCCATGCTAAGACAAAGTAGCGGTATTGTCAATGCTCTGTTGGGCAAAATATGAGTGTATATACATGCGTCTACTGCAGATTATGAAGCATCTGAAATATTTTTTTAAAGACCGCGTTTGGCGCCCTACGAAATCTGGGTTTGTTTATCTCTCCTCGCCCGCCGAGTCCAGACTATCTGCAATATAATAGTCACTCACTTATACGACTATACAGCAGCACTTGCATTTAATTAATGGAAACAGAGGAGACATTTATTCTCTTTTTGGTCATAATAGTCTAGTCTACGCTAACAGCGGTTCCTTACATCCCTCTACGGGGAGGCCACGGCAGAAGTCTCCCATTTCCACACATCTATCCACCTCGGCAGGGATGCTCGAAAATCCCTCGTAAGGGACAACTTACGAGTGTATTATGGCTACAATAACCTTACGAGGGTGGGCTGAGGGAGATGCCCGTACCGAGCCGTCACCGGCCTCTTTCGGAAATCGTACCGCGGACGCTTATTTAACCTAAATAACTCTACAAAACTTAACACAAACCTATCATAAACCTTACCTAACCTAAACCAGACCTAAACATAACTTAACCTAAACCTAAAAACTATGTTTGCCGGTGTTGAGCTAAGATCGGCTGATTTCCGAAATAGGGCCGATTTTAGCTCACTATCGCCAGAATGTTACGATAATACATAGCTGCCACATTAGCCTTTCAGCGTAATATTCTCCCACTGATTACTACAGAGACGTACCCAGGGTATACCTTGATGCGCTGATCATAGGTTCGAGTCTTGCGTGCCCGAAATTAGTATCTATAGACCACTGCTGGCCCTCGCCGTACGTATGCCGTATCCGTGGCCCTGGCGGTACTCTGTTGTAGTGGACGAGAACTGCGCGTTCGCTCTTTAGGTCAGACAAGACACACGGGGGGGCTAACACCTCACTGTGACACACGTGACACTTGTGTGCAAGGATAGTATAACTTTATAATATCCTTGCTTGTGTGTATACGTGCGTGTGTACTAGTACGTCAGACATTTGATACCACCACCACCACCGGATCATTATAGCGGCCAAACTTGTATGATGAACTATACGTTTTGATTCAAGAAGTCGACCGATATATATATTTAATATATAGGTTTGCCCTGATATGAATTTCAACTATCAACTATTGATTAAGGCATCATTAGTTGTGCAACTAAATAATAACTATAACATGACCATGACAATTTTTACTCCCAATAATGGGAAGAGCTATGAAGATCAAGGAAAATGTGGGTAAAAAAGTGAATAAATGAAGAATATAGGTTCATATATGGTATGGTGTGTTTTGTTGTTCTCGGTAGCAGGGCGCGGAGACAAATGACTTCCGCTCTCCGTCCCCCAATATATGATCTCCCTGGTTCAGGGCTGCC
>JACEEZ010024624.1:87500-89950 GCA_016584305.1 Chionoecetes opilio
GCCAGACATATATTTCGGGGGGGGGGATGACTAACCATGAGAAATTTATAAATGCACTGCACTTCACCATGTGCGTTAATGTATGGCTAAATCCCCCATCTTGCCTTCTGTCCTCCCTACAAGCCACTATAATCCTCCCGTCCAAATGGTGCAATGGTTGATTAATCTCTTGGCTGCGTCCATGGCATGCTCACACATAAAGTAAAGTAAGTCTTATAAAGTATATGTGTTCATAGAAGACTTTCTACTCAGAATTGCATATTCTTTCAGTTCCCCAAACATGTGACATACCGAGTATTACATCCTGGATTTAACAAGTATTTTACTTATATGATTTCCAATCTATTCTGGAACACACTTCAAAATTTTGGGGGTTCCCGTGCCCCAGTGCCCTCACCCTGGCTGCGTTACTGCATGAATCCTTACTGAACTCTTTCAAAGTAATCTTATAGTATCAATGGCTGATATGCTTGTGGGGACTAACATCAACTAAGCCCCTAGTACACACTAACCTTGATTGACCTCCTCGTTAAGCAAAGCCTCCTTGACCACCTTAACCACCTGGAAGTCTGGGCAACGCATCAGTTCGAGGTAAGCAGCAATGCGCAGCTCGGCATCTTGAGTGTGGTCATGGAAAATCATCTGTAATGGGGCTCTTGACACCTCGCAAGGAAACCGTCTGGAGAGAGAGAGAGAGAAAAAAAAATATATATATATATATAGAGAGAGAGAGAGAGAGAGAGAGAGAGAGAGAGAGAGAGAGAGAGAGAGAGAGAGAGAGAGAGAGAGAGAGAGAGAGAGAGAGAGAGAGAGAGAGAGAGAGAGAGAGAGAGAGAGAAAAATAATTATAGCAATTAAATCAAGCTAACAAAACCTATTTAGACATGTTCGAAGGTAAGAATGGGCAGTCATGGAAGAAACACTCCAGCAACTTGGAGAGACTGAAACTTTATTTAGACTGAAACTTGTTATCAGTCCTGTGTTTCTGCAAAGTTTATAAGGGGAATATTTCATTTCGTGACCCTCACCTGAAGGCAGTGATGCCACCTAAGCGGATTTCATTTTCGTTTTCTTCGTTAAAGAAGCATTTCGCTAGACTCCCTGGAATATCTTCCGTGACGGCCGCTCCTGCGTTGCCGATCCCCTTCAGCGCCATGAGGACCTTTGCACACACAAAATCACACCAGTGAATGCACAGGGTGCTAACTCTCCAACTAGGAGGAATGCTGCTATCATGCATTCATACATACATATATTCATATATATATATATATATATATATATATATATATATATATATATATATATATATATATATATTATATATATATATATATATATATATACACACAAACCTCGTTTTCCCGGACTAATAGGGGGAGCACTGGTCCGGGAACCGCAAAAGTCCGGGAATCGCAACAGTCTAGGAATTATCCTCTATAAAAAAAATTAACAAAAATTTAAAAAGTCCGATGCCATTACCCACCCCCGGACGTTTATCCTACTCTAGTATTTACTGTCCGGCAACCGCCAATATCAACTACCCCGCCGCGGACTTTTGCGTCCGCTGAGCATGCTGCCACCTGGAGGGAGGCAGCAGAAAGTGTTCAATAGTCTCAAGAGACGTTCCTGCACCAGGGGCAGTGGGGGTCAGGGGACTAACGGAAGCCATGCAGGTGAACAGTGAGTGTCGTGTGCCCAAATGTAAACAATACGACCGCTGAGCATGCTGCCACCTTGCGGGAGGCAGCAGAAAGTGTTCAATAGTCTCAAGAGACATTCCTGCACCAGGGGCAGTCAAAGTCAAAAGTCAAAGTCAGGGGCAGTCAAAGGCAGGAGCAGAAAAGAGAAAAGAGGAGAAGAGAAAAAAAGGGAAGAGAAAGAAGGAAAGAAATGGAAAAAGAAAGGAAAGGGAAGGGAAAGGAAGAAAATAGAAGAGAGGAAAAGTGATAAATGTAAATGATAAGTTGTTGCTGTCTTCCAAGATGGCAACATGATGTACCATGATTCCGTACGTCTTCGAATTACAGTTGGGTAATTTTTTTAAGGTTGTGAGAGCGAGGTCTGTCTGGCTCTCCCAGTGAATGTACGATACATTTTCCTTCGGCTCCGTCTGTAGAAGCGTCTGGCAGCGCTACAATCGTATTTTGTGATGGCAAGCAGGGGCGGAGCTTAAATAAGTATAATTTTACTTCCAAGGGGACGCACAAAATACGCCTATAGACTACATAAAATACTTAGAAAAATAAGTGTACGTCACAAGGAGTGTTATTCACCCGCTGGTCCTCCTTTACAAGCCTCACCTCACAGTCAATGGCAGGGTCCTCATCTGAGCCGTCATCACAGTCATCGAAGTCATCACACACATAGTCGTCGGGGAAGCACTGGTCTGTAGTGGCGCAGGCAATTCGTGGGTCCGCAAGCCACGCTGCTCACTAAACAAAGCATAT
>JACEEZ010024626.1:0-22655 GCA_016584305.1 Chionoecetes opilio
TCATATTTCTTGTAAACTGTAGCGTTATTGTATTATATACAAGTAGTTTTACTTATTAATATTGCTATAAACCCATAAAATGTAAGTGTTATCAAAGATATTAGCTATTTATCGTGATATATAGCTGTTTTTCCTACAAATTGAAGTAATAAAATCCTCTTTTTAGAATAATTTGCACCTATAAGTAAAAGCTTACATTACATTAATGCTATAATAGAATAGTAAGAGTGTTATTTTTTGTGGTATAACGGTATATTGCAAGCGTTTTTTTCATAGTTTTTTCCCTTCTAAACTGGAGCGTTATTGTAATATATTACAAGTAGTTTTTACTTTTATTATATTGCTATAACCATAACAAGGTAGTGTTTTTCAATGATATTAGCTATTTATCGGTGATATATAGCTTGTTTTTTCCCTGACAATTTGAAAGTATAAAATCCTACTTTTCTAAGAATACTTTGCACCTTATAAGTATCTTTACATTAAACATTAAGCTATTAATAGAAGAGTAGGAGGTTTATTTATTGTGATAAACGGTGATATAGCAAGCGTTTTTCATAGTTTCTTGTTAAACTTAGCGTGTATTGTATAATACATAAGTTTTACTTATCATATTTGCTATAAAACCATAAAATGTAGTGTTTTTTTTCCAATGATATTATCTATTTATCGGTGATAATATAGCTGTTTTTTCACTTACAAATCGAAGTATAAATCCTCTTTTTAGAATAATTTGCACCTATAAGTAGCTTTACACTAACAATTAAGCCTAATTAAATAGAAGAGTAGAGGTTTTATATATTGTGATATAACGGTTTTTTATTTGCAGCGTTTTTTTTCATAGTTTCTTCTACACTGTAGCGTTATTGTAATCTATACAAGTAAGTTGTTTTTACTTTATTAGTATTGCTTATAAACCCATAAAATGTAGTATTTTGAATGATTTTTTAGCTAGTTATCAGTGTATATAGCTTGTTTTTTCCTACAAATTTGAAACGTATCCCATCCATTTTTTAGAATAATTTTGCCCCTACCAGTAAGCTTTTCATTACATTTAAGCTAGTAAATAGAAGAGGGTAAGGAGGTTATTTTATTGGTGATATAACGGTATAATTGCAACGTTTTTTTTCATAGTATCTTGAAACTGTAGCGTTTTATTGTATATTAATATACAAGTAGTTTTTACTTATCAATTATTGCTATAATCCCATAAAATGTAGTGGGTTTGTTATTCAAATGATATTAGCTATTTATCGGTGATATCTAAGCTGTTTTCCTACAAATTGGAGTATAAAATCCTCATTTTAAGAAATAATTTGCACCTATAAGTAGCTTACATTACATAAGCTATTAAATTAGAAGAGTAAGAGGTTATTTATTGTGATATAACGGTAATATTGCAAGCGTTTTTCATAGTTTTCTTTCTAAACTGTAGCGTTATTGTATACTATACCAAGTAGTTTTTACTTATTATATTGCTATAATACCCATAAAATGTAGTGTTTTCAAGATATTATCTAATTATCAGGTGATATTAAGCTGTTTTTCCCTACAAATTGAAGTATAAAATCCTCTTTTTTAGAATATTTGGCACCTAATAATAGCTTACATTACATTAGCTTATTAATAGAAAAGTAAGAGAAATTTATTGTGATATAAACGGTATATTGCTAGCGTTTTTTTCATAGTTTTCTTCTAAACTGTTAACGTTTTTTTATATATACAAATGTTTTTGTTACTTATTATATTGCTATAGCCATAAAAAAATAGTGTTTTTCAAATGATTTTTAGCTAGTTTATCAAGTGATATATAGCTGTTTTCCTATAAATTGACAGTATAAAATCCTCTTTTTTTTTAGAATAATTTTCCACCTATAAGTAGCTTGTACATTACATTAAGCTAATAAATAGAAGAGTAGAGGAAATTTAGTTGTGATATAACGGTATATTGGCAAGCGTGTTTTCATAAGTTTCTTGTAAAGCCTGTAGCAGGGGGGGGGGTTTTTTATTGCTATATACCAAAGTAGTTTTATTTTATCATATTGCTATACACCCATAATAATGGTAGTGTTTTTTCCAATTATATTAGCTTAGTTATCAGTGGATTATATAGCTTGTTTTTTTTCCCTACAAATTGGAGGTATAAAATCTTTTTTTTTAGAATAATTTTGGGCACCCTTAATAAGTAAGCTTACATTACATTAGCTATTAATAGAAGAGTAATAGGTTATTTATTGTGATATAACGGTATATTGCAAGCTTTTTTTTTCATAATTTCTTGTAAACTGTTAGCGTTTATTGTTTATAATACAAGTAAAGTTTTTTAACTAATCAATGGCTATAAACCCATAAAAATGTAGTGTGTTTCAAATGAGATTAATATTTAATCGGTGATATATAGCTGCTTTTCCTACAAATTGAAAGTATACAATCCTTTTTTTAGATAATTTGCACCTATAAGTACTTATATTACATTATCCTAAATAAATAGAAGAGTAAGAGGTATTTATTGTGATATAGCGGGTATATTGGGGGGGGGGGGACAGGTGTTTGTTCATAGTTTCATTCCTTGTAAAATGTAAGCGGGTTATTGTAAATATTATACAAGTAGTTTACTTATTCATCTTGCTATAAAGACCCCTATAAAATGGATAGTGTTTTCAATGATATTAGCTATTTGTCGGTGGATATATAAGCTGTTCTCCACAAATTGAAGTATAAAATCCTTTTTTTTAGAATAATTTTTGGCCCACCTATAATCTTACATTACATTAAGCTAATAAATGAAGAGTAAGAGGAAATTTAATTGGTGATATAACGGTTATAATTTCTTCCAAGCGATTTTTTTTTCTATAGTTCTTGTAAAACTAGTACGTTTTATTGGTATATATACAAATTAGTTTTTAAAACTTATCATATTGCTATAATAAAACCCATAAATATGATAGTGTTTTTCAATAGATATTAGCTAGTTTCAGTGGGGGATATATAGCTGTTTTTCCTACACATTGAAGTATAAAATTATCTTTTTTAGAATACTTTTGCACCTAATAAGTCAACTTACATTACATTAAGCTAACCTACATGGCAGAGTAAGAAGGCTTATTTTATTATATTTGTGTGATATCAAGGTATATAGCAAAGCGTTTTGTCCATTAGTTTTTTCCTTGTAAACTGTAGCGTTATTGTATATATAACAAGTCTTTTTTTTACACACTTATCCAGATTTGTGCTATAAACCCCCATACCAATGTAGTGTTTTTTTTTCCAACTGATACTTAAGGGGCTCTTTATCGGTGAATATATAGCTGTTTTGTTTTCCCTCCTCCAATTGAAGTATACATCCTCTTTTGTTAGAAATAATTTGCACCTATAAGTAGGGGTTTAACATTACTTAAAGCTAATTAACTAGGAAGAGTAAGAGGTTCTTATGTGAGCTACACGTATATTGCAAGCGTTTTTTTCATATTTTTCTTGTAAACTGTAGCGGGTTATTGTATATATCCACGTAGTTTATTTACTTAATCAGATTTGGCTATAAACCCCATAAAATGTAGGGTTTTTCAATGCTATTAGCTATTTGTATCGGTGATATATAAGCTGTTTTTCCCTACAAATTGAAGTATAAATCCCTCTTTTTTTAGGAATAATGTTGGCCCCTCATGAAGTAGCTTCACATTTAACCATTAAGCTCGTAAATAGAAGAGTTACGAGTGAAATTTATTGTGATATAACTGTAATATTTGCGAAGCGTTTTTTCTTTCATAGTTTTTTTCCACCCCCACCCCCTTGTAACCTGTAGCGTTTTTAAAGTTGTATATATAAGCCACGTGTTTTTTTTAACTGATTATACCTTGGCTTATAAACCCATTAAAAATGTAGTGTTTTTTCCAATGATTTTAAAACCTTAGTTATCAGTGTTATAGTATCTGTTTTTTTTCCATTTCTCGCGTACAACTTGAGGTATAAAATCCTCTTTATTTAGAATAATTTTGCACCTATAAGTAGCTTACCATTAACATTAAGCTATTAAATAGAATAGTAAGAAGATTTATTTATATTGTTTGATTATAACGGTAATATTGCCAAAGCGTTTTTTCCATAGTTTTTTCCTTGGTTAAAACTTGTAGCGTTAATTTATATATACAAGTAGTTTTACATAACGACATTATCATATTGCTATAAACCCATAAAATGTAGTGTTTTCAATGATTTTAGGCTAGCTAAATCGGTGATATATAGTTGTTTTTCCGTTCCAATCCCTACAAATTTAAGTTATAAAATCTTTTTTTTTAGATAATTTTGGCACCTATAAGTAGCTTTATATTAACATTAAAGCTAATTCAATAGAAGAGTAAAGAGGTTTAATTTATATGTGATCAATAATGGGGTATAATTAGCAAGCGTTTTTTCATAGTTTTTTTTCTTCCTTGTAAACTGTAGGCGTTATTGTATATATCAAGTTAGTTTTACCTTATCAAATTTGCTATAAACCCATAAATTAGTTTTTCAATGATATTAACATATTTATCGGTGATATATAAGCTGTTTTTTCCCACCTACAAATTGAAGTCTACAACATCCTTCTTTTTTTTAAGAATAAATTTGCAACCTATAAGTCAGCTTACACCATTGCATCAACCTTATTAAATAGAGGAGTAATAAGGTTATTAGTTGTGATATAACGGGTATAATTGCCAAGCGTTTTTTTTTCATAGTTTCAGCTCTCTAAACTGTAAAAGCGCGTTGATTTTTATATATACAAATAGTTTTTTTTAACCTTATTATATTGCTAGAAAGCCTAAAATGTACGTGTTTTCCACAAAAATGATTTTTTAGCTATTATCCAGTGAATATATAGCGTTTTTCCAAATACAAATTTAAGTATAAAATCTCTTTTTAGAAAATCTTGGCACCTATAAAGTAGCTTACCTTACATTAAGCTATTAAATAAGAAGATTCAGAGAGGTTTATTATTATATTGTGATATTAACGGGTATATTGCAAAGCGTTTTTCATAGTTTTTCTGTAAACTGTAGCGTTATTGTGTTATTACAGTAGTTTTTAACTTATCATATTGGGCTATAAACCCATAAAACATTTAGTGTTAGATCCAACAAGATTTTAAGCTTAGTTATCGTGATATTATAGGTTTGTTTTTTTCCACTACAAAATTTTTAAGTATACAATCTTTTTTTTTTAGAATAATTTGGCACCTTATCAATAGCTTATAGTTCATTAAGCTATTTAATAGAAGAGTAGAGGTTATTTATTGTGATTATACGGTTATATTTGCAAGCGTGTTTTTTCATAGTTTTCCCTTGTAAACTGTAGCGTTAAATTGTATATATAAAAGTAGTTTTTACTTATCAGATTTGCATTAAACCCATAAAATGTAATGTTTTGCAATGATATTAGCTATTTATCGGTTGATATATATCTGTTTTCCCGTCCCCTACAAATTGAAGGTATAAAATCCTCGTTTTTGTAGAATAATTTTGCACCTATAAGGATAGGTTACAATTACTTAAATTTATTAAATAGAACACACAAGAGTAAGAGGTTATTTATTGTGATATAGCGGTTAATATTGCAAAGCGTTTGTCATAGTTTTGCTTCTCAACTGTGCGTTTTATTGTTATATATACAAGTAGTTTTACTTGATCAGATGCTATACCCATATAATGTGTGTTTTCAATGATATTAGCGTAGTTATCCCAGTGGATATAAAGCTTGTTTTTTCCCCTACAAATTGAAGTATAAAAAATCCTCTTTTTAGAATATTTGAACCTATAATAACTTACATTACATTAAGCTTAATAAATAGAAAGAGTAAGAGGAAATTTATTAGTGATATACGGTAATATTGCAAGTGTTTTTTCATAGTTTTTCTTCCTTGAAACTGTAAGCTTTATTGTATATATACAAGTAAGTTTTTTAAACTTATCAAATTGCTATAAAACCCTACATTAAAATGTATTGTTTTCAATGATATTAAATATTTATTCGGTGGATATATAGCTGTTTTTTTCCCTACAAAATTGGGGGGGGGGGGGGGGGAAGTATAACAAATCCTTTTTTTTTTTTAAGATAATTTTCCACCTATAAGTAGCTTATATTACATTATCCTAATAATTAGAAGAATAAGAGGTTTTTATTGTGATATAGCGGTATATTGGCAAAGCGTTTTGGTCAATAGTTTCTTGTAAATGTAGCGTTGGATTGGGGGTCTAGGTAGGGTACAGAGTAGTTTTTTAACTTATCATATTGCTATAAACCTTAAAAAATGGTAAGTGTTTTCCACAATGATATTAGCTAGTTGTCAACCGGGTGATATATAGCTGTTTTTCCCCCCTACAAATTGAAGTATAAAATTCCTCCTTTTTTAGAATAATTGACACCTATAAGTACTTAACATTTACATTAAGCTAATTAAATAGAAGAGTAAGAGGTTTATTTATTGTGATATAACGTTATATTCAACGCGTTTTTTTTCATAGCGTTTTTCTTGTAACTGTAGCGTTATTGTATATATACAGTAGTTTTACCCTTATTATATTGCTAATAAACACCCATAAAATGTTAGTGTTTATCAATTATTTTTAAGCTTAGTTATCAGTGATATATAGCTGTTTCCCCTACAAAATTGAAGTTAATAAAATCCCTCTTTTTTAGAATAATTTGCCCCTATAGTAGCTTACATTACTTAAGCTAGTAAATGAAAGGGCGTAGGGAAGGAAATTATATTGTGGATATTAACGGTAATATTGCAAAGCGTTTTTCATAGTTTCTTGTAAACTGTAGCGGTTATTTGTAATATATACAAGTATTTTTTACTGGCTTATATTGCTATAAAAACCCATAAATAATGTAGTTGTTTTCATGATTTTACCTAGTTTTATCAGTGGTTATATATCTGTTTTTTTCCACTAAAAATTTGGAGGTGGGTAAATAAATCCTCTTTTTTAGAATAAATTTGGGGCGAAAAAAAAACCGTAATAAGTAGCTTACATTACATTAAGCTATTAAATAGAAGAGTAAGAGATTATTTATTGGGATATAACGGTATATTGCAAGCGTTTTTCATAGTTTCTTGTAAACTGTAGCGTTATTGTATATATACAAGCAGTTTTACTTATCATATTGCTATAAACCCATAAAATGTAGTGTTTTCAATGATATTAGCTATTTATCGGTGATATATAGCTGTTTTCCTACAAATTGAAGTATAAAATCCTCTTTTTAGAATAATTTGCACCTATAAGTTACTTACATTACATTAAACTATTAAATAGAAGAGTAGGAGGTTATTTATTGTGATATAACGGTATATTGCAAGCGTTCTTCATAGTTTCTTGTAAACTGTAGCGTTATTGTATATATACAAGTAGTTTTACTTATCATATTGCTATAAACCCATATAATGTAGTGTTTTCAATGATATTAGCTAGTTATCAGTGATATATAGCTGTTTTCCTACAAATTGAAGTATAAAATCCTCTTTTTAGAATAATTTGCACCTATAAGTAGCTTACATTACATTAAGCTAATAAATAGAAGAGTAAGAGGAAATTTATTGTGATATAACGGTATACCAAGCATTCTTCATAGTTTCTTGTAAACTCTAGCGTTATTGTATATATACAAGTAGTTTTACTTATCATATTGCTATAAACCCATATAATGTAGTGTTTTCAATGATATTAGCTAGTTATCAGTGATATATAGCTGTTTTCCTACAAATTGAAGTATAAAATTATCTTTTTAGAATTTTTTGCACCTATAAGTAGCTTACATTACATTAAGCTATTAAATAGAAGATTAAGAGGTTATTTATTGTGATATAACTGTATATTGCAAGCGTTTTTCTAAGTTTCTTGTAAACTGTAGCGTTATTGTATATTTACAAGTAGGTTTACTTATCATATTGCTATAAACCCATAAAATGTAGTGTTTTCAATGATTTTAGCTAGTTATCGGAGATATATAGTTGTGTTCCTACAAATTTAAGTATAAATTTTTTTTTTTAGAATAATTTGCACCTATAAGTAGCTTATATTACATTAAGCTATTAAATAGAAGAGTAAGAGGTTATTTATTGTGATATAACGGTATATTACAAGCGTTTTTCATAGTTTCTTGTAAACTGTAGCGTTATTGTATATATACAAGTAGTTTTACTTATCATATTGCTATAAACCTATAAAATGTAGTGTTTTCATGATATCAGCTATTTGTCGGTGATATATAGCTCTTCTCCTACAAATTGAAGTATAAAATCCTTTTTTTAGAATAATTTGCACCTATAAGTAGCTTACATTACATTAAGCTAATAAATGGAAGAGTAAGAGGTTATTTATTGTGATATAAAGGTATATAGCAAGCGTTTTGTAATAGTTCTTGGAAACTGTAGAGTTATTGTATATATACAAGTAGTTTTAATGATTATATTGCGATAAACATAAAAATGTTAGTGTTTTCCAATGATTTACCTAGTTATCAGTGTTATATATCTGTTTTCCTACAAATGCGGTATAAAATCCTTATTTTTAGAATAATTTGCACCTATAAGTAGCGTACATTACATTAAGCTATTTAATAGAAGCGTAGGGGAAGAGGTTATTTATTGTGAGTATAACGGTATATGGCAAGTGTGTTCATAGTTTTTTGTAACTTGTATGCGTATTGTATAATACAAAGTAGTTTACTTCGATAATATGCTATTAAAACCCATAAAATGTAGTGTTTCACTGATATTAGCTTTTATCGGATATATAGCTGTGTTCTACATAATTGAAGTTTAAAATCCTTTTTTAGGAATATTTGCACCTATAAGTTTACTTAATACATTAAGATATTAAATAGAAGAGTAGGAGGTTATTTATTGTGATATAACGGTTATATGCAAGTGTTTTTCATTAGTTCTTGTAACTGTAGCGTTATGATATATATACAAAGTAGTTTTATGATTATATTGCTATAAACCCAAAAAAAAAATGTAGTGTTTCAATGAATTTTAGCTAGTTATCAGTGAATATAGATGTTTTCCTACAAATTGAAGTATAAAATCTTTTTTTTAGAAATAATTGCAAAGATAAGTAGCTTACATTACATTAAGCTATTAAATAGAAAGAGAAGAGGTTATTATTGTGATGATAGCGGGATATTGCAAGCGTTTGTCATATTCTTCTAAACAGGTAGCGTTATTTTATACTATACAAGTAGTTTTTACTTTCTTATATGCTAGAAACCCAGAACATGTAGTGTTTTTTCAATGATTTAGCTAGTTACAGTTATATATAGCTGTTTCCTACAAATGAAAGTATAAAAATCCTCTTCTTTAGGAATAATTTGCACCTATAAGTAGCACATTTCAATTAAGCGATTAAATAGAAGAAGTAAAGAGGTATTTATTGTGATATAACGGTATATTGCAAGCGTTTTCCATAGCTTCTTGTAAATGTAGCGTTATGATATATACAAGTAGTTGACTTATATATGATATAAACCCATAAAATGTAGTGTTTTCAATTATTTAGCTCGTTATCAGTGATATATAGCTGGTTTCCTACAAATTGAAGTATAAAATCCTCGTTTTAGACTATTTGCCCTATAAGTAGCTTACATTACATTAAGCTAGTAAATAGAAGAGTAGGAGGGAAATTTATTGTGTTATATAACGGTATATTGCAAGCGTTTTTCAGAGTTTCTTCGTAAACTTGTAGCGTATTGTATATATACAATGTTTACTGAGTATATGCTATAAACCCATATAAGTAGTGTTTTCAAGATTTTACCTAGTTATCAGTGTTATATATCGGTTTCCTAAAAATTGAGGTATAAAATCCTCTTTTTAGAATAATTTGCACCTATAAGTAGCTTACATTACATTACCCTAATAAATAGAAGAGTAAGAGGTTATTTATTGTGATATAGCGGTATATTGCAAGCGTTTTCATAGTTTCTTGTAAACTGTAGCGTTATTGTATATATACAAGTAGTTTTACTTATCATATTGCTATAAACCTATAAAATGTAGTGTTTTCATGATATTAGCTATTTATCGGTGAGATATAGCTGTTTTCCTACAATTTGAAGTTTAAAATCCTCTTTTAGAATATTTGGCACTAAGTTACTTACATTACATTAGATATTACAATAAGAAGCGTAGGAGGTTATTTATTGTTATATAACGTTATATTGCAATTGTTTTTCATGTTTCTTGTAAACTGTAACGTTATTGTATATATACAGGTTTTACTTATTATATTGCTATAAACCCAAAAAATGGGTAGTGTTTTCAATGTTTTAGCTAGTTATCAGTGCTATATAGCTGTTTTTCCTACAATTTAAGTATAATCCTTTTTTTTTAGAATAATTTGCAAATATAAGTAGCTACATTACATTAAGCTATTAAATAAGAAGAGTAAGGAGTTATTTCTTGATGATATACGGTATATTGCAAGAGTTTGTCATAGTCTTCTTCTAAACTGTAGCGTTATTGTATAGTATAACAAGTGTTTTACTTATTATATTGCTATAAACCCATAATGGGGTAGTTGTTCAATGAATTTTAGCTAGTTATCAGTTTATATATAGCTGTTTTCCTACAATTGGTATAAATCCTCTTTTTAGAATAATTTGCACCTATAAGTAGCTTACATTGGAAAGTACCTAAGTATGTAAATAGAAGAGTAAGAGGTTATTTATTTGTGATATAACGGTAACTATTGCAGCGTTTTTTCATAGCTTCTTGTAAACTGTATCGTTTTATTGTATATATACACGTAGTTTTTTAACGTATTAGATTGCTTAAACCCCATCAAATGTAGTGTTTTCTATTCTTTTAAGCTGTTTCAGTGATATATAAGCTGTTTCTTTTCTCTACAAATTGAGTAGAATCCTCTTTTTAGAATAATTTTGCCCTATATAGTACTACATTACATTAGAGCTAGTAAATAGAGAGTAGTAGGAAATTTAGTTGTGATATACTGGGTATATTGGCAAAGCGTTTTTCATAGTTTCTTGCTAAACTGTACGTTATGTATATTATTTACCAAATAAGTTTTGGTTTTTTGTTTTTTGTACTTAGCTATTGCTAAAACCCAAAATGTAGTGTTTTCATGATATTAGCTATTTATCGCGATATAAGCTGTTTTCCTACGAAATTGAAGTAGTAAAATAATCCTTTTTTTGATAATTGAATGCACCTAGTAAGATAGCGAGGTACATTCACTATAGTCTATTACCATAGAAGAGTAGGATGTTATTTATTGTGATATACGGTATATTGCAAGCGTTTTCATAGTTTTTTCTTGTAACTGTGAGCATATTCGTGCAGTGAGAATTACAGATTGTGATTGTCTTTATCATAGTGGGAGAAAATTGTCTGAATAAACCCTATCAATTAGTTGTTTGGGGGGGGGGGTTTTGGTTGTTTTCAATGATTTTAGCTAGTTATCGGTGATATATAGCTTTTTCCTACAATTGAAATATAAAATCCATTTTTAAGAATAAGTTGCACCTATAAGTAGCTTACATTACATTAAGCTATTAATAGAATGAAGTAAGATGTTATTGTATTGTTGGTATAACGGTATATTGCAAGCGTTTTTCATAGTTTCTTCTAAACTCTACGTTATTGTATTATACAAGTGTTTTACTTATTATATTGCTATAAACCCATAAGTAGTGTTTGCCAAGGATATTATCTATTTATTGCGTGATATATAGCTGTTTTCCTACAATTGAAGTAAAAATCCCTTTCTAGAATAATTTGCCCTATAGTAGCTTTAACATACTTAGCTATTAAATAAGAGTAATAGGGTAATTTATTGTGAATAACGTATATTGCAAGCGTTTTTCATAGTTTCTGTAAACTGTAGCGTTATTGTATCTATACAAGGAAGTTTACTTATTCTAATTGCTATAAACCCATAAATGTAGTTTTTCAAAAGATATTAGCTATTATCGGTGATATATAGCTTTTTTCCTACAAATTGAAATATAAAATCCTTTTTAAGAATACTTATCTGCCACCTATAAGTAGCTTACATTACATTAGCTATTAATAGAAGAGTAGAGGTTATTTATTGTGATATAAACGGTATAGTAGAACAAGCGTTTTTCATAGTTTCGTGTAAACTGTAAGCAGTTATGTATATATACAAGTAGTTTTTACTTCATATTGTCTGATAAACCCTAAATGTAGTGTTTCAATGCTATTAGCTATTTATCGGTGTATATAGCTTGTTTTCCTACAAATGAAGTATAAAATCCTTTTTTTTTAATAAATTGCAAATATAAGTAGCTTACATACTTATAGCTATGAATAGAAGGAGTAAGAGGGTTTTTTATTGTGATATAACGGTATATTCCAAGCGTTTTTTCGATATAGTTTCTTCTACTTAGCGTTATTTTATATATACAAATAGTTTTACTTATTTTATATGTGCTATGAACCCATAAAATGTATGTTTTCAATGATTATTAGCTAGTTATCAGTGATAATAGAGCTGTTTTTTTCGCTACAAAGTGACGTATAAATTCCTCTTTTTAGAATAAATTTTGCACCTATAGTGCTTACTTACATTAATCTACTTAAATAGACAGATTAAAGAGGTTATTTATTTGTGATATAACGGTATATTGCAAGCGTTTTTTCATAGTGTTTTCTGTATACTGTAAGCGTTATTGTTTATATACAAGATAGTTTTACTTATCATTTGCTATAAACCCATAAAAATGTAAGTGTTTTCAATGATTTTAGCTAGTTATCGTGATATATAACTTGTTGTCCTACAATTGAAATATAAAAATCCTTTTTAAGAATATTTGCACTATACGTAGCTTACATTACATTAAGCTATTAAATAGAAGATAAGCTGTTTTTATTGTGGGTATAGAACGGGTATTTGCCAGCCGTTTTTCATAGTTTCTTCTAACTGAGCGTTATTGTAATATACAGTTAGTTTTAGCTTATTATATTGCTATACACCCATAAATATAGTTTATTTCAATGATATTATCTATTTATCGGTGATATATAGCTGATTTCCTAACGAAATTGAAGTATAAAATCCTCTTTCTAGAATAATTTGCACCTATAAAGTGTAGCTTACATTCACATAAGCGATTAAATAAGAAGTAATAGGGTAAGTTTATTGTGATATAACGGTATATTGCAGAGCGGTTTTTAAGAGTTTCTTGTAACTGTCGCTTATTATATATATACAGAGTACGTGTTTTCTTATTATAATTTCTATAAAACCTAAAATGTAGTGTTTTCAAAGAAATATTACTATTTATCGTGTGATATCTAAGCTGTTTTCCTACAAATTGAAATATAAATCCTTTTTTCTAAGATCGATAATTTTCACACTATAAGTATCTTACATTACATTAAGCCTAATTAAATAGAAGAGTAGGAAGAGTTATTTATTAGTGATATAACGGTATATAGCAAGCGTTGTTTCATAGTTCTTGTAAACTGTAGCGTTATTGTATTATACAGGTGTTTTACTTATCATATTTGCTATAACACATAAAAATGTAGTGTTTGCAATAATATATCTATTTATCGTGATTATAGCTGTTTTCCATACAAATCGAAGTATAATCCTCTTTTTAGAATAATTTGCACCTATACGTAGCTTACATAACATTAAGCTATTAATAGAATAGTTTTAGAGGTTATATAATTGTGATATAGAAGCGGTTTATTTGCAAGCGTTTTTTCATTTTTCTTTCTAAACTGTAGCGTTTAGATTGTATATCTACAAGTTAGTGTTACTTATTATATTGTCTATAAACCCATAAAATGTAGTATTTTGAAATGATTTTGCTAGATGTATCAGTGATAATATAGACGTGTTTTCCTACAAATTGAAGTACCTATCCTTTTTTTAGAAATAATTTGCCCATATAAGTAAGCTTCATTACATTACGCTAGTAGATAGAAGAGTAGTAGGTTATTTTATTGTGTATAAACGTATAGTTGCAAGCGTTTTTCATAGTGTTCTTGTAAACTGTAGCGTATTGTATTATTATACAAGTGTCTTATACTTATCATATTGCTATAATCCATAATAATGTATTGTTTTTCATGATATTAGCTATTTAATCCGGTGATATCTAGCTTTTTCTACAATTGAAGTATAAAATTCTCATTTTAGAATAATTTTGCACCTATAAGTAGCTTACATTACATTAAGCTATTAATAGAAGAGTAAGAGGTTTATTTATTGTGATATAACGGTTTTATTGCAAGCGTTTTTTCATAGTTTCATCTAAACTGTAGCGTTTGTATATATACAATTAGTTTACTTATTATAATTGCTACTATACCACTAAAATGTGTGTTTTCATGATATTAGCTAATTATCGGTGATATATAGCTGTTTTCCTACAAAATTGAATTATAAAATCCTCTTTTTTAGAATATTTGCACCTTTAAGTAGCTTACATTACATTAAGCTATTAATAGAAGATTATAAGAGGTTATTTATTGTGATATAACGGTAACTATTGCTCGCGTTTTTCATAGTTTCTTCTAAACTGTAGCGTTATTTTATATATACAATAGTTTTACTTATTATATGGCTATAGAAGCCATAAAAAAGTATGTTTTCATTATTTAGCTAGGTTATCAGGTGATATATAGCTGTTTTCCTACAATTGAAGTATAAAAATCCTCTTTTTAGAATAATTTGCACTATAAGTGCTTACATTCATTACTATTAAATAAAATAAAGAGTAAGAGCATTATTTATTGTGATCTAACGGTATCTTGCAGCGTTTTTCAAGTTTCTTGTAAATTGTGGCGTTATTGCATATATACAAGTGTAGGTTTTACTATCATATATGCTATAAACCCATTAAATGATTGTTTTTTCAATGATTATTAGCTATTTATCGGTGATATACATAGGCTGTTTTCCCTACAAATTGAAGTATAAAACTCCTCTTTTTTTAGAATATTTGCACCTATAAGTAGCTTACATACTTAAGCTTTAAATAGAAAGTGAAGCGGTTATTTATTGTGATATAACGTATATTGCAAGCGTTTTCAATAGTTTTTTTCTTCTAAACTGTATCGTATTGTATATATACAAGTAGTTTTACTTATCATATTGCTATAAAGCCATAAACTGTAGTTTTTTCAATGATTTTAGCTAGTTATCAGTGATATATAGCTGTATTTCCTACAATTGAAGTATAAAATCCTCTTTTTAGAATAATTTGCACCTATAAGTAGCTTACATTACATTAATCTAATAAATAGAAGAGTAAGAGGAAATTTTAATGTGATATAACGTTATATTCCAATCGTTTTTCATAGTTTCTTGTAAACTGTAGCGTTATTGTCTATATACAAGTAGTTTTACTTCTCTATTGCTATAGAACCCATATAATGTAGTGTTTTCATTGTATTAGCTAGTTATCAGTGTATATAGCTGTTTTCCTACAAATTGAGGTATAAATCTTGTTTTTAGATCTTTGCACTATAAGTAGCTTAACATTACATTAACTATTAAAAATAGAAGAGTAGAGGTTATTTAATTGTGATATAACGGTATATTGCAAGCGTTTTTCATAGTTTCTATGTAAACTGTAGGCGTTATTGGTATATCTACAAGTAGTTTACTTATAAAATTGCTATAAACCCCATAAAATGTAGTTTTTTCAATGATATTAACTATTTATCGATGATATATAGCTGTTTTTCCTACAATTGAAGTATACAATCCTTTTTTTAGAATAATTTGCACCTATACAGTAGCTTATATTACATTATCCTATAAATAAAGAGTAAGAGTTATTTTATTGTGAGATAGCGGTATATGCAAAGCGTTTGTCATAGTTTCTTGTAAAATGTAGCGTTTTATTGTTATATTACAAGTAGTTTTATTTTTATCATATTGCTAATAAACCTATAAAATGTAGTGTTTTCAATGATATTGATCATTATCAATGATTTCAAACGTTATCAATAACGTATTTGCAGCGTTTGTCATAGTTCTTCTAACGTAGCGTTATTGTATATATACAAGTAGTTTTACTTATTTATTGCTATAAACCCAGTAAAAATGTAGTGTTTTCAAAGGATTTTAAAGCTAGTTATCAGGTTATATATAGCTGTTTTCCTACAAATGAAGTATAAAATCTTCTTTTTGAAGATAATTTGCACCTATAAGTGCTTACATTACATTAGCTATTAAATAGAAGAGTAAAGAGGTTTATTTATTGTGATATAACGGTATATTGCAATCGTTGTCATAGCTTCTTGTAAAACTGTAGCGGTTATGTATATATACAGAGATTTTACTGATTATACTTGTGCTATAAACCCCTATAATGTAGTGTTTTTTCATGATTTGTACCTAGTTATCAGTGTTATATTCTGTTTTCCTAAAAAATTGAGTATACAAATCCCTCTTTTTAGAATATTTGCACTATAAGTAGCTTACATTACCTTAAGCTATAAATAGACAGAGTAAGATTATTTATTGTGATATAACGTATATTTCAAGCTTCTTTCATAGTTTCTTGTAAACTGTAGCGTTATTGTATATATACAAGTAGTTTTTACTTATCATATTGCTATAAAACCCATAAATGTAGTGTTTTTCCATGATATTAGCTATTATCAGTGATTATAGGCTGTTTTCCTACAATTGAAGGCATAAATCTCTATTTAGAATAATTCGCACCTATAATACTTACCTTACATTAAGCTAATAAATAGAAGAGTAAGAGGAAATTTATTGTGAATTAACGTTATACCAAGCATTCTTCATAGTTTCTTGTAAAACTGACCGTTTTGTATATATACAAGTAGTTTTACTTATCATATTGCTATAAAAACCCCATAAATGTATGTTCAATGATTTAGCTAGTTATATCGAGATATATATTTGTGTCCTACAAATTTAATATAATTTTTTTTTTTAGAATAATTTCACCTATAAGTAGCTTACATTACATAGCTAGGAAATAGAAGAGTAAAGAGGTTATTTATTGTGATATAACGGTATATTGCAAGCTTTTTTTTTTTTTCATAATTTCTTGTAAACTGTTAGCGTTATTGTATATATAAAAGTAGTTTTACTTGATCAAATTGCTTAAACCCATAAAATGTAGTGTTTTCAATGATCTTAATATTTATCGGTGTCTTAAGCTGTTTTTCCTAAAAGTGAAGTATTAACGAATCCTTTTTTTAGAATAATTTCCACCTATAAGTAGCTTATATTACATTAATCCTAATAAATAGAATAATAATAGGTATTTTATTGTATATAGCGGTATATTGGGCAAGCGTTGTCATAGTTGCTTGTAAAATTAGTTTATTGTATATATACAAGTAGTTTTTATCTTATAATAGTTGCTATAAACCTATAAAATTAGTGGTTTTTCATTATATTAGCTATTTGTTCGTGATATATTAGCTGTTTTTTCCTACCAATTGAGTATAAAATCCTCTTTTTTAGAATACTTTGCACCTTATAATAGCTACATTACATTGAAGACTATAAATAGAAGAGTAGGGAGATAATTTATTGTGATATAACGGTATATTGGCAAAGCGTGTTTTAATAGTTTTCTGGTAATCTGTAGCGTTATTGTATTATATAATGTAGTTTTACTGATTATATTTGCTATAACCCATAAATGTAGTGTTTTCAATATTTTACCTAGTTATCAGTGTTATGTATCTGTTTTCCTATACAATTGAGGTATAAAATCGCTTTGGAATAATTTTTGCACTATAAGTTAGCTTACATTACATTAAGCTATAAATTAGAAGAGTAAGAGGTTTTTATAAGATATAACGTATATAGCAAGCGTTTTGTCATAAGTTTCTTGGAAACTGTAGCGTTATTGTAATATAATAAAAGTATGTTTTTAACTTATCATATTGGCTATAAACCAATAAATATATGTTTTCATGATATTAGCTATTTATCGGTGATTAATAGCTGTTTTCCTACAACTAGAAGTATACATCCTTTTTTAGAATACATTTTCACCTATAGTCAGCTTATATTAAATTATCCTAATAAATAAGAAGCAGTAAGAGGTTATTTTATTGTATATAGCGGTATATTCGCAGCGTTTGTTCAATAGTTTTCTTGTAAAATGTAGCGTTTTGTATATATACAAGTAGTTTTACTTAATCATATTGCTTATAACCTTATAAATGTAGTGTTTTCAATGATATTGATCAATGACTCAATGATTTCAACGTTATCATATACGTATATTGGCAAGCGTTTGTCATAGTTTCTTCTAAACTGTAGCGTTATTGTATATATCCTTATTTACTTAATTATATGCTATACACCCATAAATGTAGTGTTTTCAATGATTGTAGTTTAGGTATAGGGGGTTATCAGTTATATATAGCTGTTTTTCCTACAAATTGAAGTATAGATCCTCTTTTTAGATATTTGCACCTATAAGTTAGCTTACATTACATTAAGCTATTAAATAGAAGAGTAAGAGGTTTTTATTGTGGATATAAGTATATTGCAAGGTTTTTTCATAGCTTTTCTTGTAACTGTAGCGTGTATTGTATATATACAAGTAGTTTACTTATTATATTGCTATAAACCGCATAAAATGTAGTGTTTTCAATTATTTTAAGCTAGTTATCAGTGATATATAGCTGTTTTCCCTACAAATTGAAGTATCAATCCGCTTTTTAGAATAATTGCCCCTATATAGCTTACATTACATTAGCTAGTAAATAGAAGAGTAGGAGGAAATTTATGTGATATAACGGTATATTGCAAGCGTTTTTTCATAGTTTCTGTAAACTGTAGCGTTATTGTATATATACAATAGTTTTACTGATATATATTCTAAGACCCCATATAATGTATTGTTTTTCAATGATTTTTACCTAGTTATGCTGTTATATATTCTGTTCCTAAAATTAGGTATAAAATTCCTCTTTTTAGAAAATTTGCACCTATAATAGCTTACATTATCATTAAGCTATTAAATAGAAGAGTAGAGATATTTATTAGTGATATCACGGTATTTGGCAGCGTTTTTCATAGTTTCTTGTAACTGTAGCGTTATTGTATTATAAACAGTAGTTTTACTTTATCATATTGCTATACACCCATAAAATGTAGTGTTTTCAATGATAATTACTATTTATCGGTGATTATAGCTGTTTTCCCTAACAATTGAAGTATAAAATCCTCTTTTTAAGAATATTTGCACCTATAAGTTACTTACATTACATTAAGCTATTAATAAAGAGTAGGAGTTATTTATTGTGATATAACGGTATATTGCAAAGCGGCTTCTTCATAGTTTCTGTAAACTGTACGTTATTGGATATATACAGTAGTTTGTACTTATCCTATTCTATAAACCCATTAGATAATTGTAGTGTTTTCAATGATATTAGCTAGTTATCAGTGATAATAGCTGGTTTCCTACAAATTGAAGATAAAATCCTCTTTTTATAGAAAATTTGCACCTATAATAGCTTACATTACATTAAGCTATAAATAGAAGAGTAAGTAGGAACTTTATTGTGGTATACGGTATACCAAGCATTCTTCTTAGTTTCTTGTAAACTGTAGCGTTAATTGTCTATATACAGTAGTTTACTTATCAATTGCAATAAACCTATAAATTGAGTGTTTTCGCATGATATCAGCTATTTTTCGTGATATATAGCTTGTTTACTTCTCTTACAATTGAAGTATACAATCCTTTTTTTATAAATTAATTTTGCACTATAATAGCTTACATTACATTAAGCTAATAAATTGGAGAGTAAGAGGTTATTATTGTGATATAAAGGTTTTAGTCAAGCTTTTGTTCATAGTTTCTTGTAAACTGTAGCGTTATTGTATATACAAGGTAGTTTTACCTTATCAGATTGCTATAAACCATAAACTGTAGTGTTTTCAATGATTCTTAGCTATTTTATCGGGTGGGATTATAGCAGTTTTCCTACAATTGAGTATCAATCCTCGTTTTAGAATATGTGCACCTAGAGTAGCTTACATTACATTAATTATTATATAAAAATATTAAGATGTTATTTTTTGTGCAGATAAGGTGATATTGCTTGCTTTTTTTCATAGTTTTCTTGTAAACTGTAGCGTTATTGTCTATATACAGTAGTTTAGTTATCATTGGCTATAAACCCATATAATGTAGTGTTTTCAATGGATATTAGCTGTTTTTTCAGTGATATATAGCTGTTTTTCTACATATTGAGGTATAAAATCTTTTTTTTAGAATAATTTTTGCACCTATAAGTATCTTTACATCACATTAGCTGATTAAATAGAGAGTAAGAATGTTATTTTATTTTGATCTCACGGTATATTGCAAGCGTTTTTCATAGTTTCGTTGTAAACTGTACAGCGTTCTTGGATATCTACAAGTAGTTTTAACTTATAAAATTGCTATAAACCCATAAAATGTAGTGTTTTCAATATATTAATATTTATCTGGTGTATATAAGCTTTTTCTTACAAATTGCAGTATACAATCCTTTTTTTAGAATAATTTTGCACCTATAAGTAGCCTATATTACATTCTCCTAATAAATAGAGAGTAATAGGTATTTATTGTGAATAGCGGTATATTGCAGCGTTGTCATAGTTTCTTGTAAAATGGCGCGTTATTGTAATATATAACAGTAGTTTTACTTTATCATATTGCTATAACCTATAAATGTAGTGTTTTCAATGATATTAGCTATTTGTCGTGATATATACTGTTTTCCTACAAAATGATGTATAAAATCCTCTTTTTAGAATAATTTGCACCTATAAGTAGCTTACCTTACATTAAGCTAATAAATAGAAGAGTAGGAGGAAATTTATTGTGATATAAAGGTATATTGCAAGCGTTTTTTAATAATTTCTTGTAAACTGTAGCGTTATTGTATATATACAAGTAGTTTTAATGATTATATTGCGATAAACCCATAAAATGTAGTGTTTTCAATGATTTTACCTAGTTATCAGTGTTATATATCTGTTTTCCTACAAAATGAGGTATAAAATCCTCTTTTTAGAATAATTTGCACTATAAGTAGCTTACATACATTAAGCTATTAAATAGAAGTGTAACAGGTTATTTATTGTGATATAACGGTATATTGCAAGCGTTTTTCATAGTTTCTTCTAAACTGTAGCGTTATTGTATATATACAAGTAGTTCTACTTATTATATTGCTATAAACCCATAAAATGTAGTGTTTTCAATTATTTTAGCTAGTTATCAGTGATATATATCTGTTTTCCTACAAATTGAAGTATAAAATCCTCTTTTTAGAATAATTTGCCCCTATAAGTAGCTTACATTACATTAAGCTAGTAAATAGAAGAGTAGGAGGAAATTTATTGTGATATAACGGTATATTGCAAGCGTTTTTCATAGTTTCTTGTAAACTGTAGCGTTATTGTATATATACAAGTAGTTTTACTGATTATATTGCTATAAACCCATATAATGTAGTGTTTTCAATGATTTTACCTAGTTATCAGTGTTATATATCTGTTTTCCTAAAAATTGAGGTATAAAATCCTCTTTTTAGAATAATTTGCACCTATAAGTAGCTTACATTACATTAAGCTATTAAATAGAAGAGTAAGAGATTATTTATTGTGATATAACGGTATATTGCAAGCGTTTTTCATAGTTTCTTGTAAACTGTAGCGTTATTGTATATATACAAGTAGTTTTACTTATCATATTGCTATAAACCCATAAAATGTAGTGTTTTTAATGATATTAGCTATTTATCGGTGATATATAGCTGTTTTCCTACAAATTGAAGTATAAAATCCTCTTTTTAGAATAATTTGCACCTATAAGTTACTTACATTACATTAAGCTATTAAATAGAAGAGTAGGAGGTTATTTATTGTGATATAACGGTATATTGCAAGCGTTCTTCATAGTTTCTTGTAAACTGTAGCGTTATTGTATATATACAAGTAGTTTTACTTATCATATTGCTATAAACCCATATAATGTAGTGTTTTCAATGATATTAGCTAGTTATCAGTGATATATAGCTGTTTTCCTACAAATTGAAGTAGAAAATCCTCTTTTTAGAATAATTTGCAACTATAAGTAGCTTACATTACATTAAGCTATTAAATAGAAGATTAAGAGGTTATTTATTGTGATATAACTGTATATTGCAAGCGTTTTTCTAAGTTTCTTGTAAACTGTAGCGTTATTGTATATATACAAGTAGTTTTACTTATCATATTGCTATAAACCCATAAAATGTAGTGTTTTCAATGATTTTAGCTAGTTATCGGAGATATATAGTTGTGTTCCTACAAATTTAAGTATAATTTTTTTTTTTTAGAATAATTTGCACCTATAAGTAGCTTATATTACATTAAGCTATTAAATAGAAGAGTAAGAGGTTATTTATTGTGATATAACGGTATATTACAAGCGTTTTTCATAGTTTCTTGTAAACTGTAGCGTTATTGTATATATACAAGTAGTTTTACTTAGCAGATTGCTAGAAACCCATAAAATGTAGTGTTTTCAATGATATTAAATATTTATCGGTGATATATAGCTGTTTTCCTACAAATTGAAGTATACATCTTTTTTTTAGAATAATTGCCCTTTTATTTAGCTTTTTAATT
>JACEEZ010024627.1:0-5000 GCA_016584305.1 Chionoecetes opilio
TATTTTTCGTCATGTGCGTCTATCTTAGTAAGTTCTTCGAAAATAAAAAGTACTAATGAAACTGAAATTACTACTACTACTTTTTCTATACTTCTATACTAATACTTTTATATTTCTACCACTACCCCGACTATTATATTTTATATACTATACTATACCCCTATAACACTACCCATACTACTATATATAATACTTATTATTATTTTCCACTATAATACTACTCCCCCTATTCTACTAATACCAAAACATTACTTAAATATTTATACTGTGCTACTGTATACTACTCTATACAAAAAAAAACTACTACTACTACTACGACGAGTTACTATTATTTTTAACCCCTACTACTACTTTTCCCCTACTTAATTACTACCAATACTTTTTCCACGATTTCCTGGCGATTATACCGTGACAATTCATACTAGACAACTCATACCATGCTAATAAACCCCCGGTCAATTCATCCCCCGGACAATTCATACACCGGGCAATTCATACACCCGGGCAATTTATACCAGGACAATTCATACCCCCGGACAATTCACACCCCCGACATCATACCCTTTAACAATTTATACCCCCGGACAATTCATTTCCATGCTAATTTATACCCCGGGCATTTATATACCCGGGCAATTCATACCAGACAATTCATAACCGAACAATTCAACCCGGACAATTCAAAACCAGACAATTTTTATTTTTTCCACGGGGGTAATAATACCCGACAATTTATACCCCGGACTTTTTATACTAGAAATTCATAACCCGGTCAATTTATACCCGGACAATTCATACCAGACACTTCATACCCCCGAAATTATACCCCCGACAATTTAACCAGACAATTATTCCCCCGGGCAAAATTATACCAGACATTTCATCCACGGACAATTCAACCCGACAGTTTTATACCCCGGTCAATTAACCAAAAGGAAATTATAAAAGACAATTCATACCCGGTCAATTATACCCTGGACAATTCATACCAGACAATTATACCCCGGGGGAATTATACCCGGACAATTATACCAGACAATTCTACCATGCGAAAAATCATACCCCCGGAAATCATAACCCCGGACAATTCTACCATGGCAATGATACCATGGAACTTCCATGAAACTCATACATGGCAAAACCCTACCATGGCAAATCATTGATTAAACATGTTAGAGCTTGCCTGGATGAGTTGAATGGGGGAGAGTTACATGGTATGAGTTTCCTGGTATGAGTTGCCCCTGGTATGAAATTCCTTTGGGGAAAGAGTTTACATGGTTGAATTGACATTGTTTAGAGTTGACAATGTATGAATTGCCAAGGTAGAGTTGCCCTGGCAAAAGAGTTCCCTGGTATGAGTTTCATGGTATGTCCCCCCTCTGGGGCCGGGGTATGAAATTTTCTGGGTTTTAATTACCGTGGTATGAATTTTTCTGGTATGAATTGAGCGGGGTTTATGAATAGTTGGGATTTAAATTTTTGGGGATTAATTGTCTGGAAGAATTGTCCCAGGTAGAATTAGCTGGTTTTTTGTTGTCTGGTATGAATTTACCGGGGTGTGAATTAGCATGGTATGAATTTTTCTGGGAGAATTGCCGGGTTTTTTGAATTTTTTTCTTTTTGGGATGAATTGTCCGGGTATGAATTTTCTGGTTTTAAAATTTACCGGGGTATGAAAATGTTCTGGTATGAATTGCCGTAGTATGAAAATTTTCTGGTAGGGCATTGTTTCCCGGGGGATGAATTTTTGGTATTTAATTTTCTGGGGTTTTGGAATCGTTGGTATGAATTGTCCGGGGGAGAATGTCTAATGAATTGACGGGGGGTTTTGAATTGTCTGGTATGAATTGTCCCGGGGTGGGGTAGAATTTTCGGGGATGAATTGCCCGGGGGGTATGAATTCTTCCGGGGTATGAATTGTTGGTAAAGAATTGCCGGCTATGAAAATTTCTGGTAGAATTGTCCGGGATATGAATTGTCCGGGATATGAATTGTCAGGTATGAATGACCATGATATGAATTGTCCGGGGTATAAATAAACATTTTTTTGTCTGGGGGATGAATTGCCCCGGGTTTTGAATTAGCAAGGGATGAATTGTTGGTATGAATTGTCGCGGATGAGTTGGCCTGAACCCTGACCACTACTATACTATGAGCTCTATACTAATACTAACTATATAAAATACTTTTTACTATTAAACCCCCACAACTACTTAAAACCACACACACCCAATCCCCTAAACCCAAAAACAAACACTACTAACTACTACTACTACTATGATACACTGGACTACTACTACTACCATACAACTACACTAAAAAAATATCTTCATTTTTTTGCACGCAATCATATAAACTTCCCCATCACCTCACCATTTAAAACCCCACCAACAACATATATATAATTATACTAGCCGCAAAAACCACCCCCCGGGCGACTTTTTGGCTAGGGCCCCGAGGAGGGCATTGGTTTGGCCTTTTGGTGGGCCGAAGGCCACCCAACCCCCAGGTGGGGGCCCCCGGCCCCCCCAAAAAACAGACGCTCCAGATAGCCCCTTCTAGCTTTCCCGAAATCATGATTCTATGTATTAAACCCCAACCCATTCACATCACCCCCAACCCATTCACTCACCCATTACTCATCACCACCCACCCATTCACTCAACCATTACCCATCACCCCCACCCATTCACTCACCCATACCCATCTCCACACACCCATTCACTAAACCCATTTCCCATCATTTCCCCATCTATTCCCTCCCCCATCACCATCACCCACCACCCATTCACTCACCCATCACCCCACACCATTACCCATCACCCCACCCATACACTCACCCATTACCCATCACCTACATCAAGGTTTCCTCAATTCTCGCAACCCACTTTTTTTCACAATTCCGCTAATAGGCTGCTAAAAAAAAAGAAAAAAAAAGTGATTTGGATCATCTCAAAATGGGCTTAGACCTTCCCCTGGTCGAGCTGGTTCCCAAAACTGTGCCATATGAGGGGATTTTGGGCCACTGGGGGCGGCACCTATCGTGGACAGACAGACAGACAGACAGTCACACACACTCGCTTATATAATAAAATATTAATATATATATATATATATATATATATATATATACACACACCATAAATTTGTCTAATGTAATATTGTCCTGCAACCATTTACGACACACACAAACAAACCACCACACACACACACACAAAACACACACACACACACACACACACACACACACACACACACACACACACACACCACACACACACACACACACACACACACACACACACCACACACACATAATTTTATATATATATATACACACACACACACACACACAGCTACCACCCTCATCACTAACTACAACAATGTCTCGCTCTTGCTACTCAATATATAGCAAGGTTACCGCCTCCTCCTCCTCCTCCTCCTCGTCTTCTGCTAATCTCCGCTAAAGTATTAAACAATTTATGGCAAGCATCGCCCTTTTTGCACCTCGCTCGCCCCCCTTTCAACCCTCCCCCCTTCTTCTGCTTCCAAGATGGGGGGGGGGAGGTGGGATTTTCCCTCAAATTTTGTCCTGTAATATTTTCTTTAGTTTTCCCTAAAGCTAATATCCTCTGCCCATTGTCTTTGTTTTTAATTATTGGTTTTCCTCTTTTTTCTTCGTTTGGTTATTTTACGGACGGTGGAGAGAGAGGAGAGAAAAGAGAGAGAGAGGAGAGAGAGAGAGAGGAGATGAGAGAGAGCGAGAGAGAGAGGAAAAGGAGGAGAGAAGAGAGAGAGGAGAGAGGGGAAGAGAGAGAAAAGGAGAGGAGAGAGAGAGAGAGAGAGAGAAGAGCGAAAAATATATATTAAAATATATATAGAGAGGAGGAGAGAGGAGGAAGGAGAGATGGAGAAGAGAGAGGAGAGAGAGAGAGAGAGATAATATATGAGTCGCAAAAAAGAATTATATGCGATTATTACCACTAAGCCACATAAGCACTAACCCTCTTACTCCTCCTCCTCTTCCTCCTCCTAATACCACTATTAGTTCTACAATTACTATAAAAAGATGACATTGCAGAAACGGACAATAACACAAAGTTTATGATAAGCTTTAAAGGCGAAAGAAACAATAACACATGCATTCTCACACTCACACTCACACACACACACACACACACACACACACAAACACACACACTACAAAACACACTAACACCGCCACGATGGTCAGGTTGTGAACGTGCTGGCCTGCTATTCTGTGGTAGGCGGTTCGAATCCTCACTGCTCTAGGGGAATGTTCACTAACAAATTCGGTACTACTGCTACTACTGCTTCTACTACTGCTGCTACTTTTACTACTACTTATAATACTACTACTACTACTTCTACTGCTACTACTACTACGACTACTACTACTACTACTTCTACCACTACTACTTATACCACGACGACTACTACTACAATGAAAAAGATAGTGATCTTGTTATATTCAACACCATAAAATAAAAGAAAAGAGGGAAGCAGGAAATATACGTATATGAAATAATGGAATAAAACTATAATCATCACGCAAACTATAAACAAAAGTTACTCAATAAAGTAATACACAAAACCATAATTTTTGTTGTGCACCACATCAACGTATTTTTATATATACTTTGTGTTCATGTAAGTATCTAAATTACCCTTGTGTGGCAAAATGGTCTATTATTTTCCTTTAAGTTTATTCGCTTTTCTCTTTTTTCCAATTGTGGTAAAATGGTATATCATTTTCCATTAAATGATTTTCTTTTTTCCTCAATGTGGTAAAATTATTGATTATTTTCCACATATTTGTTTTTCTTCTTCCTTTTTCCCCATCGTGGTAGTATATTAGATTATTTTGCACTCAGTTCTTTTTCTTTTTCTTTTTTTTGCTTTGTGGTAAGACGGTAGATTATTTTCTAGTCAGCTTTTTTTTCTCACTTTTATCTCAAGTGCTGTACATGGAGGATTAT
>JACEEZ010024627.1:10000-34256 GCA_016584305.1 Chionoecetes opilio
ATGAAGCAATCTAAAAACATTATCGCGAGGATTTAGTTCAAGGATCAAATATACTAGACAAACACAAAAAGATATATAATACAACTAAGAATAGTAAAGTATTGTCGTTACAAAAAGGTTCCAAAAATTGACTGAGTTCTGTAAAAATAATTATTTGCGGATACTTCTGCTGCTATCATCTTCAAACTTTTTTCACAGGTATCATGCTATTACGTAGCTTATTGTGTAAATATTTCAGCTCACTACGAAAATTTTGACCCAAAAGTGGCAACGGACACCTTAAGGGTAAATATATATGAGATTGTTTTGCTTTCTTGTTTGTGTTTGTTTGTTTGGGTGGGATGAAGTTAGGTTGGTATGTTTGTATTGGATATATTAGTGGTCAAAGTGGTAGTAGTAGTAGCTGTAGCAGCGGTAGTCATAGTAAAAAATGATAAGGATAACAACAACAGTAATGTGAACAACAATAACAAAAATATATCTGCAAAGCAAAGAAAAACACACACACGAATAATAAATACACCGCAAAAAAAAAAAAAAATAGTAATATCAGTAGCCTTAATAGTAAGATTAGAAGAAGAAATAGTAATAGTAGTAGATAGTGGTAAATATAGTAACAAAAATGATACTACTACTATTACTGATAACAATAAAGACAACAATAACAACAATAGAGGTAGTGCAGTGCGTGAAGAAGGGTATCGAGGATATAATGAGGGAGAGGATCCGTGATTTATGCCACACGGTGATTAGGACAGATAAAACCTTATGAGGATATTATCATGTTAATACACAGGAGGAGGGGGAGGAAGAGGAGTAGGAGGATGAGGATGAGGAGGAGAAGGAGGAGGAGGAGGAAGAGAAGGAGGAGGAGGAGGAGGAGGAGGAGGAGGAAGAGGAGGAGGAGGAGGAGGAGGAGGAATTACAAGTATACATAGGAAAGATATCGATAAAAAGGTAAGTTACAGGTAATAAAGAGAAAACAGGACAAAGTAAAAGAAAATCTGGTTAAAAGAATGGCAATAAATAATGAAAAAAACAATAATAAAAAAATAAAAAATTAATAAAAAATAAATAATAAGAATACAATAAAAAACATGAAAAAATATGCTTGGAAAATTACGAGATTGTAAATGAAACATGAATAATAAAAATTGAATGATGAGTTATTGATACAGAAGAAAAGAATTAGGAGGATGAACAGCAGGATAAAGAAGATGTGGAAGATGAGGATAAGGAAGATAAGGATGAATGTGAGGAAGATCTGAATAAAGACGATGAGGAATATGAGGAGAATCAGTATAAGGAAGATAAAGATGAGGAGGAATATGAAGAAGAGTAGGAGGATAAGTACAATAAGGAATATAAAGATGAGAAGTATAAGTAAGATAAGATAAATAATATAAAGATGAAGAGGAGTATGAGAAAGAGAAGATATATGGTATAAAGATGCGGATGAATATGATAATGAATGCGATGAGGATGATAAGAATGAGGAGTATGAGGAAGAGCAGGATTAGGAAAATATAGATAATGAAAATTATTAGGAAGAGCAGGACTAGGAAAATAAAGATAATAAGAAGTATGAGGAAGAGCAGATGAGGAGGGTTAGGAAGAAAAGGAGTATGATGCAGAGTAAAAAAAAAATATAAAGATGAAGAGGAGTTTGAGGAAGAACCGGATAAGAAAGACAAATGATAATTATGAGGAAGAGCAGGATATGGTAGATAAATATGATGAAGAGTATGAGGAGGAGCAGGATTATGAAGATAAAGATGATAAGTATAAGTAGGAGTAGAAAAAGGAAGATAAAGATGAGGAGGAATATGAGGAAGAGCAGGATGAAAAGTAGAATAAGGAAGATAAAGATGAAGACGAATATGAGGAGGAGTAGGATAAGGAAGATAAAGATGAAGAAGAGTATGAGGAAGAGTAGGATGAGGAAAATACATATAAGGAGGAATATGAGGAAGACATCAAACCCTACCTTTACCTTGCCGTGGAAATGAGGGGGAGACCAGGAGCCACCAGGTATATAGGAAGATAAGGAGACGGACAGGTGAAGGCAGCAACATACTTTTTCCGTTCTTACTATTTCTCCACTACACCGCTCTCTCTTATTAATCCTGTGAGCGTAGGATCTCTCTTCAGTTCATGGAGAGGTGTTTGTGGTTATCCTAGGATCCTTCACGCCCCCGGGTCATGCTATAAGGGCGTTCCTCCGTTTTGATTAGCGGTGCCCCTCGCTCTGGCCTCATCCCGTCTCTGGTGATCTGTTAAAGTTAACGTAAATAAATTAGCTAAGGTTAATTCTGAAACTCCCCCATTTGTTTCCACCGGTTCAAAATGTTTTTTTTACCCCGTCTCTGTCTCTGTCTGTCTGTCTCTGTTTGTTTGACTCTCTATATCTCCCTATCACTGACACTTTATGTCTATTCATCATTTTAATAATTTTATTCATCTTCTATTTCACAATTTTTTTGTTTACCAATTTTCTATTTGCTATTTAATCCTTTTATTCCTCTTTTTACAATATTTTTCTTCAATTTTCTATTTAATCCTTTTATTCCTCTTCCAATTTCTCTATTTTGTTTCGTAAGTTTTAAGAATCGTTGCCTTCTAATGTTACAAGACAATATTATAGAGTCACGCATCAATAACTTATTGATGATAATGATAACAATAATATTAATAATGATAATGATATATAATTATAATGTTAATCTTAATAATAACAATTACGTTTCATCTTTTGTTTGAGCCTTGGCGAATCAACTTTAATCAAGAGATACTTGACGATGCTAATAAGAAAAGACAGTAGGTAAATATTTTTGTCATAAATCTTGGAAATTAGGAAGCATGAATGATACTAAGTAGGTTATTTAGTATATAATAATAATAATAATAATAATTTAAATCTCACCCGGAAGCATACAGACAAAACAAAGCAACTAGAACAAGCCAAGGAGTTAACTGAAGTACTAGAGCAAAAAACCACAACAAGAACACAGTATAGGCACATTAGGGGACAAAGTATCAAAGTACAGAGAAAAAACATACATGGACACCAGTGCTACCCCACTTTCTGCATAAACAGCAGACCCAGCCACCGCTGTTGTATAGGTCCATATACATAGGCCGAGCTCTGCCTGACAGAGGTGATGATGGAGTTCGTAGATAGCTCCACCCTACTCCTTAAGCTGAACACAGAGTGTCGACGGATCACATCCAGATTGTTCACCCCGTTCCTAGCGAAAGCCAGGGACGAGTTGCACCACCTGGGCAGCCCCAGAAGCCTCTTAAGGATGTCATTATGACATACCTTAAGGCGGTTCAGAGTGGCCACCTTGAACCGCGACCACAGCGAGTTGCAGTATATAGAGTAGCAGTGACTCCTGAATAACTCCATGTTCACCTCTCTGCTACAGTAGGAAAATTTCCTTTGTAGAGTATTTCCCACGACAAGAAGATTGGTGGTCTGCTTGATGATATCATCATCATCAGTCATGTCGTGGGACATAACATGGCTAAAGTATGCGAATCTATCCACAAAAGTGAGGGCAGACCCAATGAGCCATGCTGTTTTGAGGTAATTCACCTGAGTGCGTGACGGTGATACTACCATGCACTCTGTCTTAGTGGTGTTGTAGATAATGCCATGCTTAACATTATACACCTGGCGCACATTGATAAGGTCCTGCAACGCATCCGGAGTGGGTGCGAGCAGTACCATATTATCAGCATAGCTCAGTGAGTTGATATGAATCATGCCACATCATGAATGTGGTAGCCGATACCTGTATCACGAAGGTTGGCATTGAGATCATCCGTATAAACATTGTACAGGTAGGGAGATAAAATCCCGCCCTGCCGAATACCATTGGCACTACTAAAGGACAGCGAGAAGGAATTACCCCACTTAACAGTAAATTCCTTGGTAGTGTACCAGTACATTAATAAGTTAGCAATGTACCCAGGTGTACCCCTGACAAGAAGTTTATAAAAGAGCTTCCAGTAATTAGAGAGAACTGCAACTCCGAAATGCCAGTGGTCGCTGGCAGTTTTAACTCACAATTTGGTGAAAAGTTGGTCAACTTGAAAGAAAAATATGGGCTTATTCCACTGCACTTAAAACACAAAAGTATAGTTTTAAGAACGATTTTCTTCTATATGTATATTGTATAGAAGCCTGATTCTGTAAAACATGTATTTAACCAAATAACCAAGTAGGTTATAGTTGAGGAGGCGAGGTAAATGTTACTCTATGATATTATACAGTCAATAACGTATGTTTAGAAGTTATCTATACCTAGGCAGTCATATGTTCCTGTTATTATTGTGTATCAATCAGATAGAAAGCCTGGAAGTGCAATGAGTCGACGCGTGAAGTAGCAATGTTTTGATTCAATCTCCCCGCCACAATCTCCCCGCCACCACTCCCCGCCGCGGCGTGTCGCCTCCACAATTATAACCTACATTGTCGCAGCAACAAGCCGATTTCGGCATTCTTTATTCTTCGTTTTTCCAAGGCATTGCTTATTGTATTTTGACAAGCGTTTGCCAGACGCAGCAGTACTGTCTTAGAAAACAGTGTGAACATCGCCCAAATTTTACATGCCACAATATACATGTAAAAAATATATTAAGCTTTGCTACTCGAGGCGAGTAATTTGCATTAAATTGCTATCTTAGAACGTTCAATCGTAATGCATGTCATGCATACACTTACTAGAACAAGAGAAGAACGTTCTTTTTTAGTATTCAGATGCGGTGCATCAATATTTATCGCGAGATTGATTTATGAAAAATATTAGTCGCGGAGGGAAAACACAGTAGACCAACCTTTGAGTTAAAACTGCCAGCGACCACTGGCATTTCTCGAGTTTCAGTTCTCTCCAATTAACTCTGTCAAACGCCTTTCTGGCATCCAGGAAACACAGATAAACCGATGAATTTCTGGAAGTGTAATAATGAATGATATTTTTCAATGTCCACACACACATCTCAGTGCCAAGGCCTTTCTTATAGCTGAACTGGTTGTCCAGTGTATACAGATAGGCTTCAAGACAATGGAGCACCACTTTCTCCAGCACCTTGGACAGGGTGTTCACTATGGCAATGGGCCTGTAATTACCAGAGTTAGGAGGGTCCTTCACATTGCTCTTCAGTAAAGGCACTAAAAGCACTGCCAAGACCTGACTGGGTATGTAGTTGGTACTGATGGCAGACACAGGCATTGATGAAGAGACAGAGCCATGTAACCAGGCTCGGGGGCGCATACTTAAATACCCAAGAAAGGTGCCCATCCATACCCAAAGCCTCACTGGTGGAGAGCCTTTGTAATATCTCTCTCATTTCCTCGTGATCCACGCTGCGGAAACCCTGCAGCGACACACCACGCATACCACCACGCAGGGCATTCTCACTCTCCTCGTCCCTCACACAGTTGAGAATGATCTTGAAATGGTCTCCCCACATGGAGGCGATGAACTCCTCCCCCACAGCGTGATCCACCCGTAGGGGAAGCGTGTGTGAGCCCGGATTCATGCTGCGCACGCCACGCCAAAAGTTAAGGGAGTCACCAGATGCCAGCTTGTCAGCCAGGGACTGGGTACGAGGCTGGTGCTCATGTGACTTACACCACCTGAGACACAGCTTGAATCTGGCCCTGGTGCTCGTCATCCTCTCAGCCAGTAGCCCCCAACGCGGACCACCACCCGCTCTCCACTCAAGGAAGGACTCTCGCGCGGCACTGTGCGCCTCACGAACAAACTCATTCCAGCATGGTACCTGCCTCCATCTCTTCCTGCAGGAACCAAACACAGTCTGGCCAGCACGCACCATGCACTCTATCAACGCCTCGTGGAAGGCGTCGATGACGTCATGGTGCCCACGGTCCAGACATGCATTCTGGAAGCAACATACCCTGACAGGATATATGGAAATTGCACTCAGCAACTCTTGTCACCACACGACCATACTCCTCTCTCTTCTGCCTGTCCCGAAAATCCCTCTTAATCCTTGCCGCATTATCCTGTCTGACCTGTGTCAGAGCAGGGAGCCCATTAACTTTGAAATCCACCCAGAGAGGAAAATTATCTGAAGAGACACTGTTGTACAGAATGGAGCACTCATCCATCACATCAAACAGGCATGGTGACAACAACACATGATCCAGTCACGTGCGTGAGAGACACCCCTGGTTGAAATGAGTGAAGCTCGTTGGGGGGGAGCGCTCTCACGTCAGCTATCACCATGTTGCGGTCTCCACACATGCGGTGAAAGTCTGTGAAGAAGGCAGTTCCCGGGGCAGAATTAAAGTCACCGAGAATGCAAACATTCTGCTCCTCGGCATCCTCTATTATGGAGGCGATTCTACCTAAATACATCTGCTGTTCGTCTCTGTTTTCCACATTACTGGTGGGCGGATACACATTCACCAGCAACATTTTTTTTTATTTTTTTTTATTTTTTTTACATCACAAGGAACTGGCCAAGGGCACAACAAAAATGGGTAACACAAAGTCCGCTTAGTTGCCAGTCCCTATAAAGAAGACAGTTAGAGAATAAAATAAAAACAGAGGGGTAGGCCAATTTAGTTCGGGAGGTGTCTTGTTACTCTTCTTTTGAAAAGATTTAAGTCATAGGAAAGTGGAAAAATAAAAACAGGAAGATAGTTCCAGAGTTTACCAGTGAAAGGGATGAAAGAGTAAAGATACTGATTAACTCTTGCATTAGGAAGATGGACAGAATAGGAATGAGAATGAGTAGAAAGTCTTGTGCAGCGAGGCCGCGGGAGTGGGGGAGACATGCAGTTAGCAAGTTCAGAAGAGCAGTGAGCATGAAAATAACGGTAGAAGAGAGCAAGAGAAGCAACATTGCGGCGGTGATTTAAAGATTGAAGACAGTCAGTCAGAGGAGAGGAGTTGATGAGACGAAAAGCTTTTGACTCAACCCTGTTTAGGAGAGCTGTATGAGTGGATCCTCCCCAAACATGTGAGACATACTCCATACATAGGCGGATAAGGCCCCTGTAGAGAGCAAGCAATTGGGAGGGAGAAAAAAAAGGACGCAGACGCCACAGCACACCTAACTTCTTAGAAGCTGTTTTAGCAAGAGATGAGATGTGAGATCTACCAGTTCAGATTTGTAGTAAAGGATAGTCCTAGAATGTTCATTGCAGAAGAAGGAGACATTTGAGTGTCATTGAAGAAGAAGGGATAGTTATCTGGTAGGTTTTGTCGAGTAGATAGGTGAAGAAATTGAGTTTTTAAGGCATTGAACAAAACAAGGTTTGCTTTGCCCCAATCAGAAATTATAGAAAGATCAGAAGTTAGGCGCTCGGTGGCATCTCTCCGTGAATCACTTAGTTCCTGTTGAGTTGGACGTCTAATAAACGACGTTGCAAAATGCAGGGTAGAATCATCAGCGTAGGAGTGGATAGGGCTTTGAGTTAGACTAAGAAGATCATTAATGAATAATAGAAAGAGAGTGGGTGATAGAACAGAACCCTGGGGAACACCACTATTGATAGATTTAGGAGAAGAACAATGTCCGTCTACAGTAGCTGCAATAGAACGGTTTGAAAGGAAACTTAAAATGAAGGTACAGAGAGAAGGATATAAACCGAATGAGGGTAGTTTGGAAATTAAAATTTGTGCCAGACTCTATCAAAAGTTTTTGATATGTCAAGGGCAACAGCAAAAGTTTCACCGAAACCCCTAAAGGATAACCGGTCGTCCTTGTATGCAATGCCCAAGATGCGAGGAGCCTGAGCATTACATACTTTGATGTATTTAGAAAGGCTCTTGTGCCACAAAAAAGTGAGACCACTGTATGGCCTGCCACGCCTCAGGCCCGTGTCTCGTCCACAGCCGAAGTCGCGAACGACACAAAGTCCATATGGAGGCCATTCGGTCTGTGCACCTCGTCAGGGCACAGCCACGTCTCCTGTAGGGCTATCACGTGCACCTGTCCCAGGATATCCCTGATGTGAGGCTCACTACTCTTCATACCCTGACAGTTATAGGAGGCAATTTTCAGTCTACCTTCCATTGATGACAGGGTGTGAAGAAGCAGCCGCAGCTGTTGTGACAGAGCTATATGGGCATACAAACACATGTCACTCCCAGTTGTTCATGTCGAGGAGCTCACGGCGATGCGTCTTGTGTGCAGAGACGACGAACGCGGAGAAAGTCCTCGTTCACAGCACCGTCACCTCCACTAGGTCGTCCTTGAGTATCTCCTTGACGTAGGCCGTGAGCTCCTCAACGGAGTAGTGCTGGGGCAGGTAGCGCACCAGGACCTGACAGGGAGAGAAGGCCCCCAGGCGATTACTACCCCGTGTGCCCCACCCTCTTCCCGCGACCCGCTGGGGGTGGTGGCTGGGTGGAGCCCCGTGAGAGGGACTAGGGGGGGCTACGTGCCCCTGTTCGGAGCTGGGTGGGGCTCCGTGCCCCTGGGAGGGACGTCTGCGACGTCGCCTCCTCGGCAGCACAAAGCCTTGGTCCCCCTCATCACCCTCTGCGGCAGGAGGGACACTGGGGAGGTGGGGTGTCACTGGCGGCGAAGGGGACCACGAGGCAATCTGGGCAAATGTAGGTGGTCGATACGTATCCTCCCCACGCCCAGGCTCCGTGGGGTGGGCCGTGTTGGAGGGCAGCGCCTGATAACGGAGAGGTGTAGCAGGGGGGGAGGCAGGCCCGCTCCCAAACAGCGAAGGAGAGGCCTCAACCCCTCCACTGCCCTCTACATGACTCACAAAAGGGCGCACACCTGTACCTCCTTCCTACCGTGACCCAGGGGGATAGGGATGAGGGGGAGGATTTGCCCTCCCCAAGTGCCCCACCAGGGGGGCTCACAACTCCCCCTACCTCTGAGGATGTGACAGTGAGACCATGAGAGGTGTCCATCACCACCACAGTGGAGTCATGCCCTACCCGCGGAGCCGTCAGACAGTGAACTGAGGTAACTCCTCCCTCCACATGTGGCAACTCCGGGCGGCGGGCAGCAGTGGCTCCTCCAGCCTCGTCCCGTACCACCACTAGGGGGGGGGGGGGGCGGCGGAGACCTGCCGAGGCAGTGACACCATGGTGCCAGCAGGAACATCGGGGTGGGGTTGCGGGTAGAGGCGCGAGAGCCCGCCCGCGACGTACCAGCATAGCCACGCCCCACCTGAGCCGACACTGCGTTGTGGGTGGAAGGAGACCCTACCTCTTCTTGTGACTCACCCAGGGGAAGGGCGGCAGCGACATGCCACCGTGGTGAAGCTGCAGCGCTGGGAGCGGCCATCAGCTGGGGCGGTAGCGGTGTGGCAAGGGAGACCACCAACGCCACGCTAGCCGTGCCCTGACCCACCGGTGTCGGCGCCGGGACGAGGGCGGTGGCTGGTCCCACCTCCCTACATGGCACCTCCAGGGGGGCGGCAGCGGCAGGCACCACCTGCGTCGGCGCCGGGGTGAGGGCGGTGGCAGGCCCCACCTCCCTACATGGCACCTCCAGGGGGGCGATAGCGGCAGGCACCACCTGCGTCGGCGCCGGGGTGAGGGCGGTGGCAGGCCCCACCTCCCTACATGGCACCTCCAGGGGGGCGGCAGCGACAGGCACCACCTGCGTCGGCGCCGGAGTGAGTGCGGTGGCAAGCCCCACGTCTCTACATGGCACCTCTGTTCTGGATATTCCTTTACGCGAGTAATCTACTCACACAGGTAACTCACCTTGAAGGTAGATGAGTAGATGAGTCAATGTCCAGTAACTCACGTTTCAATCAATCTGTTTACGTTGGAATCAGTGGTTTCATGAGGATGTAGAGAGATGCCAGGGTAATTGAGGTAGTATAATTGTGTTAATCTACAAAATATACACTTGACGAAATATGTAGCTACAGGAGTCCCTGCCTACAATCTCCGCTTTTTACCCTGCCTCAAGACCGTCTGTCGTCCGCCAGCAGTGAGCCCGCACCCCTGCCAAGCAGGTGACAATTACTCTGTATTTATATCATACATATACCTCTGCTTCATTACTAAACATATAGCAAGTAGCAAGTACTGTTTATACCATTGAATAAACAGATAATACAACTACTCTATAAATAAATATATACTATGTTACCATTTATTTATAAGAGATTAAAATATGCTACGTGACATCTCTCTACCAAACTTGCCTGCTCTCTATCTTGCTGATTCCGCAGTATTACAACTGGGTGAAGCCGGCAACACTATGTGCCACACCCATACCTACGTCTCTGCCCTTTACATATGCCTTAACATCGCTCAGTCACGCACCTGGCGCGCCCACGCGGCATAAGAAAATGTACCTAACCATGTTACAAAAATGTGTAATACCTGTCAGACCTGTGAAGAATGAGCTTTTCCACGTAAAAGTTACTTGCCTAACGTGATAGCTCGCTTGACACAACAACAAAGTAGCTATAGTACACTGGGATAGAAAACAATGGGGTTTAGAGAATCATAACAGGCGTTCTCCAGAGCCGCGGCATACTGCTACTCGTCAGAGAAGGTATAAGTAACAAAAGATATTCTAGAGAATGTTAAACTCTGAAGAGATTTGAGCGGAAACAGTGGAGACGTATCCTGTAAAAGCTTCCTGGAAGCATAAAAAAAACCCAATACTTGCATAGTGACCAGAAACCCGCTGATAGGAAGTTCCGTTAGGGCAAACGACAGTCACATGATGTTCGCTCATAAAGATTATTGATACCCATGAAACGGATTCAATGCGTCAGCTGGACTACCTTTAAAATATGTCAAATTCACATATGCCACCCTAAATATGAAGGAAGGCAAATAGTGAAGCGGTAAATAGATGCACGTCATGCGCGTCCAGACTGTGCCTCACCGCCATGGCAGGGAGGCGACACTCCGTCACAAGATTGATTGATGTTCATTTAAATTTTTGACCACCTAAATAGTTTTGCATTGAGACGTATCATATACCGTCAGAATCGGAAAAGTGTGTTGCTGCCGAGACAGTAAATAAACATGCAATGCAAGCAAAATTAAATGAATAACAAGGAGTTGAATAAAAAAAGTTGAGTGAGGACATTTTCTTTATGCACTATTTCGCTTTGGTATTATTATCTTATTCATGCTATAGTATACTGTAATTTATTTATATTCATGACACGCAGTAATGTCTCATGAAGATGATGGTATGTTCAGTCTTCCTAAATATCATCTTATTCATCTGGTAGTTTGATAATACCATCACTGGGGCAGCACTGGGGAACTACAACACGTCCCTCGAATCGGGAAGGGTTGGATTCACTCCGCACGACGCGCGCGGTGTTTAAAACCTCGATTTTCAACTCCGCCAGCCTCACCGCCAACCTCATGAGCCCTAGTCTGGACGGGCCTTTAGAAACAGGCGATGAGGCCTCCTTACCATCATTATCAGTGAATTACTCACATTTTTTCCTGTCGACTGATAAGGTACTGTGCCGACATTGGCCACCTAAAAGAGACCCAGTGGAACATATATGTTATTCCTGACGTTTTTGTTCTGACTGTACTTAAACTTGTGCACGATGTGCCCATGGCTGGACATCCGGGACGTAACCGTGCCCTAGCAGCCGCGAGGCGTATGTATTTTTGGCCCACGATGCGTGTGGACATTGAAGAATATGTTGCCAGATGTATATATTGTAGCCCAAAACAAAGGGACGACTCCAGGACCCGCTCCTATTTAAGAATACCCACCACCTGAGCAACCATGGGATGTAGTTGCTATAGATCTTCTACAGTTACCCAAAAGTCATCACAACTCACAATATCTTCTGGTGTGTGTAGATCACTTTTCAAGGATTGTAGTCCTTGCACCTGTGAAGAATAAAACGGCTGCGACTGTAGCCCATGCATTAATTACTCATCTTGTCTGCTCCTATTTTACACCAAGAGTATTGCTCAGTGATAATGGCGCCGAGTTCCGTAATGCATTGCTTACGTATGTTTGTACATTGTACAATATTCAGCAGACTTTCACGGTCGCATACCATCCAAGCTCGAATGGGCTGGTGGAGTGCGTTAACCGGAAAATCCTTGACGCGTTGAGACTTGTCGTAAACAGTTTGCACGACAATTGGGAAAATTGGTGACCCTACGTGACGGCTTGCATTAATAGTTCAGTTTACGAGTCCACGGGCAAGTCTCCTCACTACATACTTTAAGGTGCGGATAAACAGATGGCATAAGATGGATAAAGGGCATGGGCCATATGACCTATTGGTCAAGCCCAATAAACATGTGTAGAACATAGATAGCTATCTGGATCAGCATTTGCATGTCCTTACTAATAAACACAAAAGGGTCAAGGAAAGGCTACAAGCTTCTCGTGCCAAGATGATGGCACAACAAGCGTGCGGTTCCTATTACAATAAGAAAAGACGATACCGTAATGGTTCAGAGTCCGAGTAGGAATTCCAAGTTGGCGCCGAAATTCTTGGGCCCGCGTATTGTTGTTGGTGAGAAGCATGGCAATAAGTTTAAGGTATTGGATCCACTTCTTCAAACTGTCCAAATAATTCATAATGACAGGTTTAAGAAGACCAAAGCCCGACGGGACCCGGCTTTTGCTGAATGTGCTTACCTACCTCCACGCACTCACACTAACCAATCACCACTAACGCCAAGCACGGCTATAATCTACAACACAGAGTCTAACTAATTTTCTTTCGCATCATGCTATGTGAAATGCATGTATTGCATGTTATTATCATTATAGATCTTCGGAAGGATCGACTGACCTTCATGCAGCTAACCTTGTTGCATGCCAACCATGTTATAGGTTCCATTCCTTTGCATGCCCAAACCAGGTGAGACCTTGTCAATGATTTCGGTAGGGGGTCTCAGTTCTTTTTTTTTAGACAGCTATGGATGAACATGTCTGAGACTTGCGGGAGGACTATAAACGACTGGTTACTATTTTGGCGGCTAACTTAATGGCTTATTAACATTATCAGTAAAAGGTTTGAAATTCTTGATATTGATCTCCTAGACCTTTCGATTTTGTTTGCCTCTACCTACTAACAGGCCAATCAGCTTAATAGTGATGAACAGTGCGATAGTACGTTTAGATGCTCTCAGCTGTTTTTGTATTTCTTTGACCAAACTTTACTAGTTTCTGAATCCTCATTCAATGTGGTCGTTTCCAATATAGCGGCCCTTAGCCAAACATGGTAGATGCAGCTAGTGGGAGATTAACCGCGAGTCATTTTACTGAGGTGGATTTCTTACGTACACTAAATAATAGTCAAGATGAATTCAATTTGCAACCCTTGTTCAGACAGGATGCTATTCAGCACTACTCTCCGGTCTTGTAAGTAACGCCTACCATGGATGTGATTGTAGTGCATGTCACCTTTAAGTCATCAGATATTTTTTAGACTAATCGGGTGGAATCTTTTCAATTTTTCTTTTACTAAGACATTTATAACACTAGACATACTATCATCTCTAGTTTTAGTGGCTGACGATCTGTCTCCATGCATCTGGCCGACTAGGGGATCTATTTACCGCTTCACTATTTGCCTTCCTTCATATTTAGGGTGGCATATGTGAATTTGACATATTTTAAAGGTAGTCCAGCTGACGCATTGAATCCGTTACATGGGTATCAATAATCTTTATGAGCGAACATCATGTGACTGTCGTTTGCCCTAACGGAACTTCCTATCAGCGGGTTTCTGGTCACTATGCATGTATTGGGTTTTTTTTATGCTTCCAGGAAGCTTTTACAGGATACGTCTCCACTGTTTCCGCTCAAATCTCTTCAGAGTTTAACATTCTCTAGAATATCTTTTGTTACTTATACCTTCTCTGACGAGTAGCAGTATGCCGCGGCTCTGGAGAACGCCTGTTATGATTCTCTAAACCCCATTGTTTTCTATCCCAGTGTACTATAGCTACTTTGTTGTTGTGTCAAGCGAGCTATCACGTTAGGCAAGTAACTTTTACGTGGAAAAGCTCATTCTTCACAGGTCTGACAGGTATTACACATTTTTGTAACATGGTTAGGTACATTTTCTTATGCCGCGTGGGCGCGCCAGGTGCGTGACTGAGCGATGTTAAGGCATATGTAAAGGGCAGAGACGTAGGTATGGGTGTGGCACATAGTGTTGCCGGCTTCACCCAGTTGTAATACTGCGGAATCAGCAAGATAGAGAGCAGGCAAGTTTGGTAGAGAGATGTCACGTAGCATATTTAATCTCTTATAAATAAATGGTAACATAGTATATATTTATTTATAGAGTAGTTGTATTATCTGTTTATTCAATGGTATAAACAGTACTTGCTACTTGCTATATGTTTAGTAATGAAGCAGAGGTATATGTATGATATAAATACAGAGTAATTGTCACCTGCTTGGCAGGGGTGCGGGCTCACTGCTGGCGGACGACAGACGGTCTTGAGGCAGGGTAAAAAGCGGAGATTGTAGGCAGGGACTCCTGTAGCTACATATTTCGTCAAGTGTATATTTTGTAGATTAACACAATTATACTACCTCAATTACCCTGGCATCTCTCTACATCCTCATGAAACCACTGATTCCAACGTAAACAGATTGATTGAAACGTGAGTTACTGGACATTGACTCATCTACTCATCTACCTTCAAGGTGAGTTACCTGTGTGAGTAGATTACTCGCGTAAAGGAATATCCAGAACAGAGGTGCCATGTAGAGACGTGGGGCTTGCCACCGCACTCACTCTGGCGCCGACGCAGGTGGTGCCTGTCGCTGCCGCCCCCCTGGAGGTGCCATGTAGGGAGGTGGGGCCTGCCACCGCCCTCACCCCGGCGCCGACGCTGGTGGTGCCTGCCGCTATCGCCCCCCTGGAGGTGCCATGTAGGGAGGTGGGGCCTGCCACCGCCCTCACCCCGGCGCCGACGCAGGTGGTGCCTGCCGCTGCCGCCCCCCTGGAGGTGCCATGTAGGGAGGTGGGACCAGCCACCGCCCTCGTCCCGGCGCCGACACCGGTGGGTCAGGGCACGGCTAGCGTGGCGTTGGTGGTCTCCCTTGCCACACCGCTACCGCCCCAGCTGATGGCCGCTCCCAGCGCTGCAGCTTCACCACGGTGGCATGTCGCTGCCGCCCTTCCCCTGGGTGAGTCACAAGAAGAGGTAGGGTCTCCTTCCACCCACAACGCAGTGTCGGCTCAGGTGGGGCGTGGCTATGCTGGTACGTCGCGGGCGGGCTCTCGCGCCTCTACCCGCAACCCCACCCCGATGTTCCTGCTGGCACCATGGTGTCACTGCCTCGGCAGGTCTCCGCCGCCCCCCCCCCCCCCCCTAGTGGTGGTACGGGACGAGGCTGGAGGAGCCACTGCTGCCCGCCGCCCGGAGTTGCCACATGTGGAGGGAGGAGTTACCTCAGTTCACTGTCTGACGGCTCCGCGGGTAGGGCATGACTCCACTGTGGTGGTGATGGACACCTCTCATGGTCTCACTGTCACATCCTCAGAGGTAGGGGGAGTTGTGAGCCCCCCTGGTGGGGCACTTGGGGAGGGCAAATCCTCCCCCTCATCCCTATCCCCCTGGGTCACGGTAGGAAGGAGGTACAGGTGTGCGCCCTTTTGTGAGTCATGTAGAGGGCAGTGGAGGGGTTGAGGCCTCTCCTTCGCTGTTTGGGAGCGGGCCTGCCTCCCCCCCTGCTACACCTCTCCGTTATCAGGCGCTGCCCTCCAACACGGCCCACCCCACGGAGCCTGGGCGTGGGGAGGATACGTATCGACCACCTACATTTGCCCAGATTGCCTCGTGGTCCCCTTCGCCGCCAGTGACACCCCACCTCCCCAGTGTCCCTCCTGCCGCAGAGGGTGATGAGGGGGACCAAGGCTTTGTGCTGCCGAGGAGGCGACGTCGCAGACGTCCCTCCCAGGGGCACGGAGCCCCACCCAGCTCCGAACAGGGGCACGTAGCCCCCCCTAGTCCCTCTCACGGGGCTCCACCCAGCCACCACCCCCAGCGGGTCGCGGGAAGAGGGTGGGGCACACGGGGTAGTAATCGCCTGGGGGCCTTCTCTCCCTGTCAGGTCCTGGTGCGCTACCTGCCCCAGCACTACTCCGTTGAGGAGCTCACGGCCTACGTCAAGGAGATACTCAAGGACGACCTAGTGGAGGTGACGGTGCTGTGAACGAGGACTTTCTCCGCGTTCGTCGTCTCTGCACACAAGACGCATCGCCGTGAGCTCCTCGACATGAACAACTGGGAGTGACATGTGTTTGTATGCCCATATAGCTCTGTCACAACAGCTGCGGCTGCTTCTTAAACACCCTGTCATCAATGGAAGGTAGACTGAAATTGCCTCCTATAACTGTCAGGGTATGAAGAGTAGTGAGCCTCACATCAGGGATATCCTGGGACAGGTGCACGTGATAGCCCTACAGGAGACGTGGCTGTGCCCTGACGAGGTGCACAGACCGAATGGCCTCCATATGGACTTTGGTCGTTCGCGACTTCGGCTGTGGACGAGACACGGGCCTGAGGCGTGGCAGGCCATACAGTGGTCTCACTTTTTTGTGGCACAAGAGCCTTTCTAAATACATCAAAGTATGTAATGCTCAGGCTCCTCGCATCTTGGGCATTGCATACAAGGACGACCGGTTATCCTTTAGGGTTTCGGTGAAACTTTTGCTGTTGCCCTTGACATATCAAAAACTTTTGATAGAGTCTGGCACAAATTTTAATTTCCAAACTACCCTCATTCGGTTTATATCCTTCTCTCTGTACCTTCATTTTAAGTTTCCTTTCAAACCGTTCTATTGCAGCTACTGTAGACGGACATTGTTCTTCTCCTAAATCTATCAATAGTGGTGTTCCCCAGGGTTCTGTTCTATCACCCACTCTCTTTCTATTATTCATTAATGATCTTCTTAGTCTAACTCAAAGCCCTATCCACTCCTACGCTGATGATTCTACCCTGCATTTTGCAACGTCGTTTATTAGACGTCCAACTCAACAGGAACTAAGTGATTCACGGAGAGATGCCACCGAGCGCCTAACTTCTGATCTTTCTATAATTTCTGATTGGGGCAAAGCAAACCTTGTTTTGTTCAATGCCTTAAAAACTCAATTTCTTCACCTATCTACTCGACAAAACCTACCAGATAACTATCCCTTCTTCTTCAATGACACTCAAATGTCTCCTTCTTCTGCAATGAACATTCTAGGACTATCCTTTACTACAAATCTGAACTGGTAGATCTCACATCTCATCTCTTGCTAAAACAGCTTCTAAGAAGTTAGGTGTGCTGTGGCGTCTGCGTCCTTTTTTTCTCCCTCCCAATTGCTTGCTCTCTACAGGGGCCTTATCCGCCTATGTATGGAGTATGTCTCACATGTTTGGGGAGGATCCACTCATACAGCTCTCCTAAACAGGGTTGAGTCAAAAGCTTTTCGTCTCATCAACTCCTCTTCCTCTGACTGACTGTCTTCAATCTTTAAATCACCGCCGCAATGTTGCTTCTCTTGCTCTCTTCTACCGTTATTTTCATGCTCACTGCTCTTCTGAACTTGCTAACTGCATGTCTCCCCCACTCCCGCGGCCTCGCTGCACAAAACTTTCTACTCATTCTCATTCCTATTCTGTCCATCTTCCTAATGCAAGAGTTAATCAGTATCTTTACTCTTTCATCCCTTTCACTGGTAAACTCTGGAACTATCTTCCTGTTTTTATTTTTCCACTTTCCTATGACTTAAATCTTTTCAAAAGAAGAGTAACAAGACACCTCCCGAACTAAATTGGCCTACCCCTCTTTTTATTTTATTCTCTAACTGTCTTCTTTATAGGGACTGGCAACTAAGCGGACTTTGGTGTTACCCATTTTGTTGTGCCCTTGGCCAGTTCCTTGTGATGTAAAAAAAAATAAAAAAAATAAAAAAAAATGTTGCTGGTGAATGTGTATCCGCCCACCAGTAATGTGGAAAACAGAGACGAACAGCAGATGTATTTAGGTAGAATCGCCTCCATAATAGAGGATGCCGAGGAGCAGAATGTTTGCATTCTCGGTGACTTTAATTCTGCCCCGGGAAAATGCCTTCTTCACAGACTTTCACCGCATGTGTGGAGACCGCAACATGGTGATAGCTGACGTGAGAGCGCTCCCCCCCAACGAGCTTCACTCATTTCAACCAGGGGTGTCTCTCACGCACGTGACTGGATCATGTGTTGTTGTCACCATGCCTGTTTGATGTGATGGATGAGTGCTCCATTCTGTACAACAGTGTCTCTTCAGATAATTTTCCTCTCTGGGTGGATTTCAAAGTTAATGGGCTCCCTGCTCTGACACAGGTCAGACAGGATAATGCGGCAAGGATTAAGAGGGATTTTCGGGGACAGGCAGAAGGAAAGTANCCAGGTTCCCTCACGGGCATCCCCTCCATTCCTCCAGCCCACCACCCCCCCAGCGGGTCGCGGGAAGAGGGTAGGGCACAAGGGGTAGTAATCCCCCTGGGGGCTTCTCTCCCTGTCAGGTCTTGGTGCCCCTACCTGCCCAAAGCACTACCCGTTTGAGGAGCTCACGGCCTACGTCAAGGAGATACTCAAGGACGACCTGGTGAGGTGACGGTTTGCTTTGGAGGAGGACCTTCTCTGCGTTCGTCGTCTCTGCACTCAGGGCATCGCCGTGAGCTCCTCGAAAATGAACAACTGGGAGCAACATGTGTTTGTCTGCCCTAAGCTCTCTCCCAACAGCTGCGGTTTGCCTCTTCACACCCTGTCAACAATGGAAGGTAAACTGAAAATTGCCTCCTATACTGTCAGGGTGTGAAGAGTAGCGAGCCTCACATCAGGGATACCCTTGGGGCAGGTGCAGGGTGATGGCCCTACGGGAGACGTGGCTGAGCCTGACGAGGTGCACAGAAAAAATGGCCTCCATATGGACTTTGTGACGTTCTCGACTCGGCGGTGGACGAGACACGGGCCCTGAGGCGTGGTAGGCCATACGGTGGTCTCACTTTTCTGTGGCACAAGGTCTTTCTAAATACATCAAAATATGTAATGCTCAGGATCCTCGCATCTTGGGCATTGCATAAAAGGGACGACTTTTTTCTCCATGTTCTGGGTATCTCCCCACCAGTAAATGTGGAGAACAGGGACGAACAGCAATGTATTTAGGAAAACTTGCCTCCATAATAGAGGATCCGAGGAGCAGAATGTTTGCATTCTCGGTGACTTTAATGCTGCCCCAGGCACTGTCTTCTTCACAGACATTCACCCGCATATGTGGAGACCGCGAAAAGGGTGGTAGCTGACGTGAGGGCGCTCCCCACAACGAGCTTCACTCATGTCAACCAGGGGTGTCCTCTCACGCACGTGGCTGGATCATGTGCTGTTGTCACCATGACTGTTTGATTGATGGATGAGTGTTTCCTTCTGTACAACAGTGTCTCTTCAGACCATTTTCCTCTCTTGGTGGATTTCAAAGTTAATGGGCTCTGCTTTGACACAGGTTCGGGCAGGATAATGCGGCAAGGATTAAGTGGGATTTTCGGGACAAGCGGAAGAGGGGAGGAGTATGGTCGTGTAGTGACAGAGTTGCTGAGTGGCATTGCCATAGGACCTGTCAGGGAAAGCTGGCTTCCAGAATGCATGTTCTGGACCGTGGGCACCATGACGACATCACGCCTTCCACGAGGCGTTGATAGAGTGCATGGTGCGTGCTGGCCAGACTGTGTTTGGTTTTTGGGAGGAAGAGATGGAGGCAGGTACCAGGCTGGAATGAGTTTGTTCGTGGGTGCACACAGTGCCCCGCGGGAGTCCTTCCTTTAGTGGAGAGCGGTTGGTGGTCCGCGTTGGGGGCCAATGGCGAGAGGATGAGGAGCACCAAGGCCAGATTCAAGCTGTGTCTCAGGTGGTGTGAGTCACATGAGCACCCCGCTTCGTGTCCAGTCAAAGTGCCCCCTGAATCAAATTCCTATCGTGACTTCTGGCATCTAGCTAATAACATCTCTACAATTTTTCTTCTTTATCTTTTCCTCCTATGCTTCACCCAGATGGCTCCACAGCTGTCTCATCTATTTCTAAAGCTGAACTCTCGCTAAACCTTTGTTGAAAATTCCACTCTGGTTCATGAAGGGCTTGTTCCTCCTTCTCCTCCACCCTCTGATTATATTATGCTTGTCATTAAGATCCTTCGTAATGATGTTTTCTTTGCCCTTTCTGGCCTAGATCTTCGAAAGGCTTACGGTCCTGAGGGAGTCCCTCCTATTGTTCTCAAAAAACTGTGCTTCCATGCTTGCACCCTGCCTGGTCAAACTTTTCCGTCTTTGTCTATCTACTTCCACCTTTCCTTCTTGCTGGAAGTTTGCTCACATCCAACCTGTTCCTAAGAAGGGTGACCGTTCTAATCCTTCAAACTACCGTCCTACAGCTTTTACTTCCTGCCTTTCTAAGGCTTTTGAATCTATACTTAATAAGAAGATTCTTAAGCATCTATCTGCTCACAATCTTCTATCTGATCGTCAGTACGGTTTCCGTAAAGGGCGATCTACTGGCGATCTTCTAGCTTTTCTAACTGAATCATGGGCATCCTCCTTTAGGGGTTTCGGTGAAAATTTTGCTGTTGCTTTACATATGAAAAGCTTTTGATAGAGTCTGGCACAAATCTTTACTTTCCAAACTACACTCATTCGGTTTCTATCCTTCTCTCTGTACCTTCATCTTAAAGTAATCGTCCAGACCATTTCATCATTCCTGATTTAATGCAATCAAATCATAGCCATTAACGAGTATATCAACAATACGTCGTCACTTTTTGTATCCAGTCAGCCGTTTTTAAATAATCCGCAATCAAAATCTGCAAATTCCCCGAGTTCTCAAAACACACTCAAGAATTGCAGACGCACAGGCTCAGGCTCCGTGACGTAGCATCAGGGAGGATCCTCTTCCCGCGCTTGATCAGAGGCACGTAAACACAGAGATAAATGTAATGGTACTTGAAGATATTTGGGTGTTTCTGATCGAAATTTTTTGCTATATGCCACATGCATGCATCCTTTATGGGTGTAGCATGCTTCCTTCCCACACGCACGCCTGCACACCGACACCCTTCCCACACACACGCCTGCACACACGCCTCCTTCCCACACACACGCTTGCATACACGCCTCCTTCCCACACACACGCCTGCACACACGCCTCCGTCCCACACACACGCCTGCACAGCGACACCCTTCCCACACTCACGCCTGCACACACGCCTCCGTCCCACACACACGCCTTCACACCGACCCCCTTCCCACACTCACGCCTGCACACACGCCTCCGTCCCACACACACGCCTGCACACCGACACCCTTCCCACACACGCCTGCACACACGCCTCCTTCCCCCACACACGCCTGCACACACGCTTCCTTCCTACACACACGCCTGCACACCGACACCCTTCCCACACACACGCCTGCACACACGCCTCCTTACCCACACACACGCTTGCATACACGCCTCCTTCCCACACACACGCCTGCACACACGCCTCCTTCCCACCCACACGCCTGCAGACACGCTTCCTTCCCACCACACGCCTGCACACCGACACCTTTCCACACAGACGCCTGCACACTCACACGCCTGCACACACGCCTCCTTCCCACACACACGCTTCCTTCCCACACACACGCCTGCACACAGACACCCTTCCCACACACACGCCTGCACACACGCCTCCTTCCCACACACACGTCTGCACACCGACACCCTTCTTACACACACGCCTGCACACACGCCTCCTTCCCACACACACGCCCTCACACACACGTGTGTGTATGTGTGTGTGTGTGTGCAGGAAGGGTGTTGGTGCGCAGGCGTGTGTGGTGGGAAGGAGGCGTGGGGTGCAGGCGTGTGTGTGGGAAGAGTGTCGGTCACAGCGACAGTTTTCACTGTCTGACACCGAAGTACAATCGCTCATCAAACATTTGCCGACAGGTGTCAGACAGAGTGTCTGCGGGCGTCCCTGTTCTGACGTCATAAATAACAGTCGTAGCACTGTTGGAGGGAAGATTTTTTTTTCGCGCGCTTTTTACAAAAGTCGTTGTTTTTACGGAAATAAGGCCTGGAAATTAATTATTTTTTGGTGGATTAGGTGTTTTGAATGTACATTTAACATAATTAGGCAAAAAAAAAATGGGTCCTGGACGATTACTGTAAGTTTCCTTTCAAACCGCTCTATTGCAGCTACTGTAGACGGGCATTGTTCTTCTAAATCTATCAACAGTGATGTTCCTCAGGGTTCTGTCCTAACACCTACTCTCTTTCTATTTTTCATTAATGATCTTCTAAGTCTAAATCAAAGCCCTATCCACTCGTACGCTGATGATTCTACCCTCCATTTTTCAGAGTTGTTTATTAAACCTCCACTCAACAGGAACTAAGTGTTTTTACGGAGAGATGCGACCGAAGCGCCTAACTTCTGATCTTTCTATAATTTCTGATTGGGGCAAAGCAAACCTTGTTTTGTTCAATGCCTCAAAAACCCAATTTCTTCACCTATCTACTTGACAAAAACCTACCAAACAACTATCCCCTCTTCTTCAATGTCACTCAACTATCTCCTTCTTCTGCAATGAACATCTTGGACTATGCTTTACTAAAAATCTGAGCTGGAAATCTCACATCTTCATCTCCTGCTAAAACAGCTTCTAAGAAGTTAGGTGTCTGTGGCGTCTGCGTCCTTTTTTTTCTCAATCACAGTTTGCTTGCTCTCTACAGGTGCCTATCCGCCCATGTATGGAGTATGTCTCAAAGGTATAAAGAGGATCCACTCATACAGCTCTCCTAAACAGGGTTGAGTCAAAAGCTTTTCGTCTCATCAACTCCCCTCCTCTGACTGACTGTCTTCAATCTTTAAATCACCGCCGCAATATTGCTTCTCTTGCTATCTTGCTTATTCATGCTCACTGCTCTTCTGAACCTGCTAACTGCATGCCTCCCCCCCTCCCGCGGCCTCTCTGCACAAGACTTTTACTCATTCTCCTCCCTATTCTGTCCATCTTCCTAATGCAAGAGTTAATCAGTATCTTTACTCTTTCATCCTTTTCACTGGTAAACTCTGGAACTCTCTTCCTGTTTCTATTTTTCCATCTTCCTACGACTTCAATCTTTTCAAGAGAAGAGTAACAAGACACCTCCCGTACTAAATTGACACACGCCTCTTTTTTATACTCTATCACTGTCTTCCTTATAGGGACTGACAACTAAGCGGGCTTTGTATTACCTATTTTTGTTTTACCCTGGCCAGTCCTTTATGATGTAAAAAATCATAAGGTATTTAGTATACTTGTCCACTTATTAGTTTGTATATTAGTTACTTTTCGTTATCTTATGGCTAGGAACAGACGATTTTATATAGCAAAGGACAGACTTGGCCGCGAAGGGTGGTGTCTGGATATGAAACATTGTCAGGTGGTCTTTTACCGGTGCACTTCTCTTCCTCCCTTCCTTCCAAGGCATGTTTTGTTTGTCCCTCCTCCTCCCTCCTCCTCCTCCTCCTCCTCCTCCTCCTCCTCCTCCTCCTCCTCTCCTCCTCCTCCTCCCTCCTCCTCCTCCTCCTCCTCCTCCTCCTTCCTGCTCAATTTTCTTTCTACGAGGACCCATCCTGGTTGGGATTCCATCCTGTTTGGGATGACGGACTCCACCTCAGCCCCGTTGCCATGCACGATTAGGACGTCTGCTAAATGATAAAGTTTCTTCTTACAGATCAAAAAACGACAAGCGGACGGCAGTAGCAGCATCACCTTAACCCCTTTCTTACCCCACAGCAACGCTGGGTTACGTTCCGTTTCCGCAAATACTAATCAAAGTAACTTAATCAAGCGCCCTGGTACCAGTGGACCCTAGACACCCTGCCGATAAACCCCTCACGCAGGATATCAAAACTATTAAAAAAACTTAAATTACTATATACAAATGCCAGAAGCATTATTTTAAAGGTTAATGAACTATTAGCATACGTTGTTGCCGAAACGCCAGATATCGTTAGTATCACTGAGAGTTGCTCACACAAAAGATAAACATTTATTAGCTGAAATAGCCATTCCAGGCTATAAGACATTCCTAAATTGTCGTACGCATAAAGCAGGTGGAGGTGCATCTTTTTACATTAAAGGTATTGCAACATTTGAATCGTAAAGTAACTAAGACACTATGACTCAGTCACGCAAATTAGCTAACGGTAAATTGCTAACTATTGGACAAAATCGTCTCCCAATCTATGCGAGTCGATTGCCTCTCTATGACGGAT
>JACEEZ010024628.1:17500-57500 GCA_016584305.1 Chionoecetes opilio
TGTTTTGGGGTGTGGTGTGTGCGCGGTGGTGTTTGATGTAAAGGAGGTAGGAAAAGGTAAAGGGTTTTTGGTTTTGGTAGGTTAGTGTTTGTGTTGTGTTTGTGTGTTGTGGTGTGTGTGTGGTGTGTGTGTGTGTGTGGTTTGTGTTTGTGTGTGTGTGTTTTGTTGTGTGTGTGTGTTTGTTGTGTGTGTGTGTGTGTTTGTGTGTTTTTTGGGTGTGGGGTGTGTGTGTTTGATTGAGGGAGGTAAAAAAAAAAAAATTCGTTTTTGTTTTGGTTAGGTTAGGTTAGGTTAGTTAGGTGTTTGTTGTTTGTGTTTTGGGTTGGGGGGTGGTGTGTGTGTGTGTGTGTTTTGGGTGTGTGTCTGTGTGTGTGTGTGTGTTTTTGTGTGTGTGTGTGGGGATGGTAAGAGGAGGTAGGAAAAGGATGTTAGGTTAGGTAGGTTATGGTTAGGTTAGGTTGTGTTTGGGTTTGGGTTTTGTGTTTTGTGTGTGTGGTGTGGGGGTGTGGTGTGTGTGTGTGTGTGTGTGTGTGTGGGTGTGTTGTGTGTGTTGTGTGTGTGTGGTGTTGGTGTGTTGTTGTGGGGTGTTTAACCCCTTCACACCAGATCTTTCTTTGCTATAAAAAAAAATCGTTGTTGTCAGCCATAAATAACGAAAAATCACTGAATATACCACCATGAGTTAGTGGACAAAGGCTACTAAACAGGTCATAGCTTAAAACATGTATAGTCACTACAAACGTTTTAGGTACCCCAAAATTTCAATGGCCCAATTACGTTTTCTTTGGGCCTCAAGGGGTTTTTAAAGAAGGATTAGGGTTAGGATTATTATGGGTTTAAAAAGGGTATTCTCTCTCTCTTCTTCTCTCTCTTTTCTTTCTCTTCTCTCTCTCCTCTCTCTCTCTCTCCTCTCTCTCAAAAAATAGTTTTTGTGAAAATTAAAGGATTTAAAAAGCAGCATTCTCCTCTTTCTCTCCTCTCTCTCTTCCCCTCTCTCCTCTCTCCTCTCTTCCTCCCCCTTCCCCTCTCCCCCCCCTCCCTCTTTTGTCCAAATTTCCCCCTTCCCCCTCTTTTTTCCTCTCTCTCTCTCCTTTTTTTTCTTCTCTCTCTCTCTCTCTCTCTTCTCTCTCTCTCTCTCTCTCTCTCTCTCTCTCTTCTCTCTCTCTCTCTCTCTCTCTCTCTCTCTCTCTCTCGCTCTCTCTCTCTCTCTCTCTCTCTCTTTCTTTATCTCTCTATCTCTCTCCTGACAACCTCAATACAAGTCTGTAACTCATTAATGGCTTAGAAACAACATTACGTCATATCTCACCAAGCTTTCGTGTGTGTGTGTGTGTGTGTGTGTGTGTGTGTGTGTGTGTGTGTGTGTGTGTGTGTGTGTGTGTGTGTGTGTGTGTGTGTGTGTGTGTGTTGTATGCTCCTCTCAAGTGTATTTTTTTTATTAGCTTTATAGGACAAAACAAATAAGATGTTTTTGTGTATAGATTTGTGTGTATTGTGTTATGCTTTGTCAATAAACTACTACTGCTACTACTACTGTGTGTGTGTCTGTGTGTGTGGGTGTGTGTGTGTGTCTCTGTGTGTGTGTGTGTGTGTGTGTGTCTGTGTCTGTGTGTGTCTGTGTGTGTCTCTGTGTCTGTGGGTGTGTGTTAGGTCCCAAAGTCCACGGGATAGCACAGGTGTCCATGTATGCTTTTCTATGTACTTTGATACTATGTCCCCTGATGTGCCTGTACTTTGTTCCTGTCTTCTGTCTTTGCTCTAGTACTTTAGTTTAGTCCTTGGCCTGTTCTTATCGCTTTGGTTTTTGTCTATATACCTCCGGGCGAGACTACAATTATTATTACTATTATTATTATTATTATATTAGTAGTAGTAGTAGTAGTAGTAGTAGTAGTAGTAGTAGTAGTAGTAGTAGTAGTAGTAGTAGTAGTAGTAGTAGTAGTATTATAGATCATAAATAATAACCTCTTTATATTATCCTTGGTTCACAGTCCACACCAGCATATGTACGAACAGCTGATACATATGTAAGACAGTAAGGAAGCTACAAGAGGCCATTTATAGTACCATATACTGCATACTCGCATAGACCTCTTTATATTATCCTTGGTACACAGGCCACACCAACATATGTACGAACAGCTGATACATATATGTAAGACAGTAAGGAAGCTACAAGAGGCCATTTATAGTACCATATACTGCATACTCGCATAGACCTCTTTATATTATCCTTGGTTCACAGTCCACACCAGCATATGTACGAACAGCTGATACATATATGTAAGACAGTAAGGAAGCTACAAGAGGCCATTTATAGTACCATATACTGCATACTCGCATAGACCTCTTTATATTATCCTTGGTACACAGGCCACACCAGCATATGTACGAACAGCTGATACATATGTAAGACAGTAAGGAAGCTACAAGAGGCCATTTATACCATATACTGCATACTCGCATAGACCTCTTTATATTATCCTTGGTTCACAGTCCACACCAACATATGTACGAACAGCTGATACATATGTAAGACAGTAAGGAAGCTACAAGAGGCCATTTATAGTACCATACCTACTGCATACTCGCATCACCTCACAGTGAGAACAAAGGAAAGGTATTATTCAACAACCTCTATAGCAACAATGGCAAGGTTTAAGTATACATAGAAGTAAACAGTATACTTTTTATGGTAACTTATTTTCTTCGTTAACGCCCAGAACGTAATTTCCATTGTAATTTGGGTACCATTAGACGATTTGTAGTGACTATAAGCAATATTTTATAGCTATGACCTGTTTAGTATCCTTGTCCACTAACTCATTTGGTATATTCAGTGACTTTTTGTAATTTTATGGCTCGACAACAGACGATTTTATATAGCCAAGGAAAGATCTGGGCGTGAAGGGGTTACGTATACATGGAGGTGAACAGTAGCTACACTCTTATGGTAACTGTTCTCTGCCCTAACTTTTTATCTATCATATAATAACAAAGAAAACTAAGACTATTCAACACCTCTATACTACAATGGCAAGGTTTTCTAGTATACATAGAAGTAAACAGTATACTCTTATGGTAACTGTTCTCTGCCCTAACTTTTTATCTATCATATAAGGGAACAAAGAAAAAAAAGACACCATTCAACACCTCTATAGCAACAATGGCAAGGTTTTCTAGTATACAGAGAGGTGAACAGTACACTCTTATGGTAACTGTTCTCTGCCCTAACTTTTTATCTATCATATAAGGGAACAAAGAAAACTAAGACTCTATTCAACACCTCTACACTACAATGGCAAAGTTTTCTAGTATACAGAGAGGTGAACAGTACACTCTTATGGTAACTGTTCTCTTCCCTAACTTTTTATCTATCATATAAGGGAACAAAGAAAACTAAGACTCTATTCAACACCTCTATACTACAATGGCAAAGTTTTCTAGTATACATAGAAGTAAACAGTATACTTCTTATGGTAACTGTTCTCTTCCCTAACTTTTTATCTATCATATAAGGGAACAAAGAAAACTAAGACTCTATTCAACACCTCTATAGCAACAATGGCAAGGTTTTCTAGTATACAGAGAGGTGAACAGTACACTCTTATGGTAACTGTTCTCTTACCTAACATTTTATCATGGTACAATCAGTTTTATACGTTGCATATCAGCACTTGGGGGGATCTATATATATCTGTCCGCCGTCTCTCTGTGTGTGTGTGTGTGTGTCCCTGAGATACCACGAGGCAGGGGAGTGAAAGGGACTAGCCAGGCAAAGGAAGGAGCAAACAGCAGTGAGTAGGTGTAGTGAAGTCAGCCAGCCAGTGAGCCATGATATGTACCGGTATTCTTTCAAAAACGGTTGCACGCCACTAGTCCCAGATCATAGGCAGGTCAATAACCCCACCCGTGTTAGTGGCTGGGTGGGGGATACAGGGACTGGAGGCATGTATATGTGAGCCCCTTGGTGCATAGGGCCTCTACATACTCTTGTGTAGTGTAGGGTGAGGCTGGGGTGTAAAAGAGGCAATAGAGGGTGAAATATTCGCCATAATACGTTGGAGATGACAAAGGAAGCTAGGGGGTGTGAGTTTCCCGCTCGTCAGTCGTCAGAAGCCTTGTGAGTCAGGGCGTGGCGTCAGCAGCCGTGTGAGGATATGATGGAGCATTCGTCAGGTCAGGGAGTAACCGGAAAACCCACCATTGTGTGTTATCTACAGGAAAATGAATCTTAGGTCGGTCTGGTCAGCCGATCTCCTCATGATTCACCGACGCTCCGCCTCCTCGTGACGTATTTCTGTCGTCACTTTTACCGTGCCAACCTGCCGGGTGTCTCGTAGCGTATTTTACTATTTCCTTGACTCACGTGACCTTTATGGGGCCCCCTGATGCATCTAGTGACCCCTGAGTCATGTGTGGCGTTCCTGGGAGTGTTAGGGGCGTGTGTGGTGCGGTGTTTTGTGGCGCGTGTGTGGAGGGAGAGTGAGAGGAGTGACGTCACTTGTCGGGTTGGCCAGCCTGCAATGGCAGAGGGTCGGGGGTGGCTGGCTGGCAGGCTGATGGCTAACGACACTCTCATATAATACCCGTGTGCGGGGCAGGATGGCTCACAAAGTAGGGCAGGACGACGCCTTACACGCGTCCAGCATCGGCAGTGAAGTGAGCTTGAGTTCAGAGTCAGATGACCAGGACGTGGACAGGACTAGAGTGAACAGTGAAATGGTGAGCGGACCGCTAGGCAGTGCAGTGGCAGGCTCCTTCTCTCCGCCTGGTGCCACTTGTTTAGAGGACTCCCACTCCCTGTACCGTTGTGTGGAGGACACTTCTTCTGTGGGGCTAAGGCGAGGAGAAGGTCACAGGGGAGGAGAGGAGGTGTGGAGGCAGGGGAGGCGCGGTGTGCAGGACAGTTGTGAGACAGACATGGTTGGTGGTAGTGCGGGTTCCTTTGAGGCAGGGCAGCAGCAGGGGCTTGGCGCTGCAGCTGCAATCATGGAACACGCAGACCCCAACCTCCTGTACTCTTCAGACGAGTGGGAGGAAAGTGACCTGAGTGACTCGGATGGCGACCACAGCGACAGCAGCGACGACGACGACCCAAAGTCCCAGGTGGACCGACTGATCGAACAGGTGACCCTCGTGTACCTGGACGGCGAAAACTCCAACCTGTCGTCTGAGGATAGCGACGACAGTGATTACGACGACAGCGACAGTGAGAGTGACATCACGGACGTGTCGCCGCTCATCTCGCGACCGCTAGTCCCCTGGGTCTGTCCCCCGTGCTCCCCCGTAGAACCCTAGGCACCTCACCCTTAGCCTTACACGACAACAGGGCTCTGGGTTTCCACTTTGGGGCCGAGCACGCCAGGGGCACACAGGGATACGAGCTGACCATGCCTCTAGGGGGCCCTGTGGAGACGGAGAGGCACGCCTATCCCTCCCCGGACCCCTCAGACATGACCGTGCTGCTGAAGGCTGTGGTCGAACTGGAGGAGGAACAGCGAAGGGAGAAGGGCGGGAAGAGGTCTGGCCGGAGGACGTCCCCTAGCCAAGCCATCGCCCCCCTTGCCCCAAGCGACACCCACCAGCCCAGGCGATCACCCCCCATCGCCATCCACCCCATAGACGCCAGCCCCCACCACCGCCACCTCAGGCCATCAGGGGCACGCCACCACAGGAGGAAGAACATGTCTTTCCCTAACGAGGAGGTGCGGAGGATAGACCGTGACAACCAGATCCTGTTGGACAAGATCATGACGGTTCACAGCCGCACCTCCACCAAACACCACCACAACCACCATCCACATCACCAGTACTATCACCACCACCACTCCAACTCCCACTCCGCTCACTCCGCTCACTCCAACTCCTCATCCTCCACCGCCAACCACCACCAGAGTTACGGCCATCACCACCACAGTACTCGCCCCGTCCACAGGCCGGCTAACTCCACCATCAGCAGGAGGAGAGAGGAGGAGAAAATACGCAGGGAAAATATGGTGAGTACAGCTGGCCTTGTGTACAGCTGCTTTGTGTTCAGCTGGCTTTGTCTTATCCACGCAGACCTTGGGAAGTGTGGGACGCCCCTAGAAACAGTGTTTGTTATCCATGCAAGCACTCCCACCATTACCCATTCTCTCTCTCTCTCTCTCTCTCTTTTATTAAACAACACTCACTTCGTTATTTCATCCTAACGACCTACTAGGACAATTTAGGTGATATGGAAGACAATCACATGGTTAAAACGTGCTTAGCCTACCTCAGTTCAACTTCCGTCACTCGTCACCACTCTCACTAGTCACTAGTTTATCACTGACTATTTCTGGCAGTGGGAGGCAGAAGTACATTTTTTTTGCAAAGTGCATTTTTTTCGAAGTGCATTTTTTTCGAAGTGCAGTTTGATCGAATTGCAGTTTTTTTTATATTATATTCATTCTACTCATAAATAAATTGAAAATGATGCCTGTGTTAAGATCCCTTGGCTGGACTAACCCCCAATGTTTCAAGATCCTCAATACGCCCCTGCTCACTGCTCCGTGTAGATACAATGGAGGTGAAATAGGATACAATCATATGTTTAATTACAAGTACCTCAGTCTATAGTCTGTTCCTGAGAACGCTAGAGCCAGGTACCTACTCCTCCCCCGAGGTGCAGCACGTCTTATGGGCTGGTCTACAGTGGGAAGCGGGCATCCTACAGTCCTTCTTGGCGGTTCCATAACAACACGCCATACATTTGCTTTGAGTGCATGAAAGTCCTCAATTCACCATCGTTAGTAAAGGTGTTATCACAGGACAAAAAGTAAGTCAGATACTCTTCATGAAGACGAGATATTGATAAGGAAATATAATGACTGGTAAAATGATCAGTGAGGGAGGTGAAGAGGGTCATCTGGAGGCGCCAGAACCTTTTTGACGACAAATAAGCAAACCCTTAATTAAACCCGTCCCGCTACCCCCAATGACCGCAGGCCTGAGGTTGCCGACCAGGCCTTGCCCTGGGGCGATATAGCAGGTCACAGGGGCAAAGATGGAAAGAGAGAGAGAGAAGAAAAATAATACAACCATGATTCAACGCTGTTTGTCCTTCCTCCTCTTCCTGATGTCATAATTGCATCATAAGCTTTAAACATGACCGATGATGAGTGAGGCATCAAGAGGGAACCAAGGCCTGTCGTGTTCCACCTTGGTAGGCGGGGCATGTGGCTCTAGCGTGTTTGAACAGAGTTATAGTAGCTTGCCTTCCAACACCACACACACACACCACGTAATGATTGGCCTTGTCACAAAACCGTCCACGATCTGCACCACCAACCATGCGTCCCGTCCTGCCTTTGTGTCGCCTTCATAACAATGGCCCACAGATTTATATTTCACGTCTATATCCACCTAGGATTTTTTACCATTATATATATATTTTTATGCATTTTTAAGTTATTGTTGTTTTATAGCAGGATACATTATGGCATATTTGGGGTGGTGATTGGGGAAATGACTTCTGCGTGAAGGTCATAGACTAGGAAGTGGTCTTTAGCTACCTGGAGCTGTAAGACCACGAAGTTAGGATTGTAAAGATGAAGTTACGTTAAGTTAAGACGTTAATTGAAGTCAAAGTTACATTTCAGATTGTAAAGAACGGTTCTACAGCAGTTTAACGCATTACAAAACAAGGCACGTAGTTCTAACCATCCTTAACTTGTAGATCTGACCATGAGCAATATTTCTAACCCCTTCACGCCTAGATCTTTCCTTTGCTGTATGAAAAGTCTGTTGTTAGGTATAAAATAACTAAATAAACCAAATTAGCTAGTCGACAAGGGTACTTAAGCAGGTCATAACTATTAAATATTGCTTATAGTCACTAAAAATCGTCTATAATGGTAGCTAAATTACAATGGAAATTACGTTCTGGGTCTCAAAGGGTTAATTAACGTGTACATGAATAGTGAGTGAGTCAGTGATCCACCTTGGTCAGTCTGATGAGAGAGAAGTCACAGTGTAATAGAGGAGTAATAAGTAAAAGAATAACCTTCACATTTGTCTCAAGGTCCGCCACCCATTTCCCTCAAGGCCTGGCGTCACTACATCACATTGACCTCATCACAAACACACAAACAACAATATGAACTGCCCGCTTGTATTGACGTCATATTGCCATGTTTTATGCATATGATGAGATTAGGAGACTTAGATTTAGGAGATTCAGGGCCAGGAGAAGGGAATACTACACTTCTTCTAAATGACAGCTGTATATTATCATAGTTAACCCTAGTATCAGGTTAACACAGGCATCATTTTAACCCCTTGCTGCTTACTGCCTGATATTTGATGCCAGGAGAAGGGAATACTACACTTCTTCTAAATGACAGCTGTATTTTATCATAGTTAACCCTAGTATCAGGTAAACACAGGCATCATTTTAACCCCTTGCTGGTTACTGCCTGATATTTGATGCCAGGAGAAGGGAATACTACACTTCTTCTAAATGACAGCTGTATTTTATCATAGTTAACCCTAGTATCAGGTTAACATAGGCATCATTTTAACCCCTTGCTGCTTACTGACTGATATTTGATGCCAGGAGAAGGGAATACTACACTTCTTCTAAATGACAGCTGTATATCATCATAGTTAACCCTAGTATCAGGTTAACACAGGCATCATTTTAACCCCTTGCTGGTTACTGCCTGATATTTGATGCCAGGAGAAGGGAATACTACACTTCTTCTTAATGACAGCTGTATATTATCACAGTTAACCCTAGTATCAGGTTAACATAGGCATCATTTTAACCCCTTGCTGCTTACTGACTGATATTTGATGCCAGGAGAAGGGAATACTACACTTCTTCTAAATGACAGCTGTATATTATCATAGTTAACCCTAGTATCAGGTTAACATAGGCATCATTTTAACCCCTTGCTGCTTACTGCCTGATATTTGATGCCAGGAGAAGGGAATACTACACTTTTCTAAATGACAGCTGTATTATCATAGTTAACCCTAGTATCAGGTTAACACAGGCATCATTTTAACCCCTTGCTGCTTACTGCTGATATTTGATGCCAGGAGAACGGGAATACTACATTCTTCTAAATGACAGCTGTATTTTATCATAGTTAACCCTAGTATCAGGTTAAACACAGGCATCATTTTAACCCCTTGCTGCTTACTGCCTGATATTTGATGCCAGGAGAAGGGAATACTACACTTGTTCTAAATGACAGCTGTATATCATCATAGTTAACCCTAGTATCAGGTTAACACAGGCATCATTTTAACCCCTTGCTGCTTACTGCCTGATATTTGATGCCAGGAGAAGGGAATACTACACTTCTTCTAAATGACAGCTGTATATTATCATAGTTAACCCTAGTATCAGGTAAACACAGGCATCATTTTAACCCCTTGCTGCTTACTGCCTGATATTTGATGCCAGGAGAAGGGAATACTACACTTCTTCTAAATGACAGCTGTATATCATCATAGTTAACCCTAGTATCAGGTAAAACAGGCATCATTTATTCCAGCATGAAGACCATAAGGAATTAGAATGGATTTTCAGTACCTAGTATAGGAAAAAAACAAACTTGAGATAAGATTAAAAAATAATAGATAATAAATGAATTAACACCACATTATTTTAACACCTTTGTGGTGATATATTGTTACATTTGTGGACTTGATAGGTTACTGGGCAGGGTGAAGGGAGTCAAGAGTGGAGTTTTTGTGACCTTGGCCTATTACTTGCCTCTGGATGTGTGCACGAGTGTTTCTTATGGGGCCAATATGAGGGCTCAGTTTCTCACTTACCTTGCACGTCACTCTCTGCCAGGCTTGTTATCCTTGTGAAGGGAACTGCCTGCCACTCCTGTTAAAGCCTGTGTTATGTTAGGCCAGCCAGGGATAGTAACTGCTTCTATCTGTAGGGAGACACAGAGAGGAGGAGTTATAGGAAGCATAGGGTGGGTATAGGTTAAACCATACATTTATTACATTGAGATAAGATTTAAAGCATGTACATGTATTACATTACATTATAGAAAACTTCGGGTATACTTTATACATTTATAGGAAGCACTATGTAATATAAACCTTGAAAAATCGTGTTTTTAGGTGGGGGGGGGGGGGGGGGGGGTTTAGCTCTGGATCAAACATACCAAAAAAAATATACAAGACGTAGTTAATACTAGGTATGGAGGTGGCATAGCTAGTACAGTGTAGCTATTGTGTATGTCACCACTAGGACCACCGGACTTCATCTGTGTGCTGTTCCTAGTCTGTGGGTTGAAGACCCTTGTGCTGTCCTGTTGAGTAGTGTTGTGGTGTTGTGAGGTGATGGTGAGTAGTGGGGTGCAGGCAAGGTGTTGCAGGATGTACCCTAGACAGGAGGGCCCAGGGCCAGGGCCAGGGCCATAGAGTGTGTCATTAACCGTGTTGATGCTTTGCAGATACTGCTGCGGAAGATCCAGGAGGCCAAGCCGTCGAGGGAGGTGGCGGCGTTCCGGTCCGCCCGGCACCACCGCACGCCGCCCGGCTTCTCGACTTCCGGCTCTTGCGGCGCCTCGGCCCGCACGGCCCCGGGGCACGTGGCCGCCACCACGGCGCGGCGCAAGGAGACGGCACTGTGAGGGCCGCCCGGGGCCGGCAGCGCTCCGCGGCACACTGACCTGTGCCGGCGGCGCCCGGCCCTCTCCTGCTAAGCATTCACCGGGTCACCCACCCAACACTGCGGCGCCGGCGTCCCGAAGGCAGAGCGTGCCGCCCACCACCGTGCTGCCCCGCCACGGCCGGCATCCCTCCCGGAGTGCCGGTGCGCTGCCGTCGGCCGCCTCGGTGCTGCCCCCGGGACCCGTGTCCCCCGGGGCAGCACCGCCATTGCCTGCTTGGCCTCACAACCTGGACTCACTATGGCTGCAAGTGGCAGCTGGTCAGTGTTGCAGCAATGTATTTCACATCAGACTGTGGCAGTCAGTTGTGCAGTGTTTAGGCAGAAAGGCTGCCATGGAGTCAGCAGGGGGTGGCCTGGCCTTGTCATGGGCTGCGGTGCACCCCCACCAGGGGCACCCCGCCCCCTGCTGCTGTGAGGCGTGGGGGGGCTGACGGCCTCGCCCACACACACAGGTCATCACTGTAACAGCCTCCCCTTCCATGGTGCTGGTCTGATCATGTGCATGGCTTGCACAAAGGAAGCCTTGACTGGGAAACTGGACATATTTATGAGTGCCATTCCTGGTTGAAAAAGTAGAATAAATTTGTATGCAAGAGAAAAATCTCCGTTTGAGACTTGAGCCTCATGTGATCCTGAATGAAGGCAGTAGAGCAGCTGACACTGACATTCCATTGTAGCATTAGGCAACAGCGGTCAGTCACTTGTGAACACTGCAGGGAGGGAGGCCAAGGCGGGACAGAGGCAGACTCCTTCGGGCCGCCGCCTCGGTCTTTGAGGCGTCATTCAATGTAATGGCACAACAGCAACCCTGCTATAGTGCTGTCCCCGTGCCATCAGCTGTGATGCTTCCAATAAGTGACGGCACAGCGGCCTGGACAGCACGTAGCAGCAATGTCTGATTACTGCACAGCCAACACATTCACTTTGATCCATTGGCAGCATTTTCATCACCAAATTAGTTCTCAAAAACTTTATGAACAATTGTAAAACCAAGATTTTTGCCATAATGCCACATGACCTCTGATGTCTGGCACAGTTCCCCTTTGGCATTACAATCAATCAAACCCAAGATTGTAATAGATCACAAGTTAAAATGTACAATTCAGGCAAATATTGAGATGTATCCTCGGTTCACAATCAGTTAGAACCTCAAACTATCAGTAATTCAATGGAGAACCTAAATATCAAAACACTGCAGATGAAGTAAGACAACGCCCCCTGCCCTGACCTGACCTGACCTCCCCCCACTAGCTCCAGGGCCGCCAACACACCACATAGTGACGGGTATATTTACTGTAACATACTGTACTATTGCGCTATGTATATGTCTGTGTATATGTGCGTCTGTGCCGCCACCACCAGCCCTCGCGCCTACCAAGACGTGTGTACATTATGGGGTTAGGGAATCCGGGTGTGTGCGTGTAGGCTTGTGTGCGTCAGGAGGAGGAGGAAACGCGCACACTGATATGAGTGATGTGTTGAATAGGTTGAGGATGTTTTTTATTGGTGATTTTGGCAGGCAGGGAGCAAATAATCCATGTGGTCTGCCGTTAAACCCTTCAGGCAAATCTTCAAATCTTCGCCACCACGCCCCAATGTAAAGTTTAGGTATGTTCTCCAATGTCCCGTAATGACTCGCAGACTTGATACTGCCGGTAAATTTAGGAGGGAATGTCGTCGTGAGGATCTTAGGTTGCAAGTGGCGGTGATTTCATCCATGATAATCTAGTCATACGATTTTATTCCATGAATACAACTTGCCTTGCAAACCTTCGGGTGCCACTCTGCTCCTTTGTCTCCCTCTCACTGCCTCCTTCATGCCCACTCACTCCCTCTCACTGCCTCCTTCACACCCACTCACTCCCTCTCACTGCCTCCTTCACACCCACTCACTCTCCCACTGTTCCTTCACCCCAGTCACTCTCCCTCACTGTTCCTTCACACCCACTCACTCACTCTCACTGTTTCCTTCACACCACTCACTCACTCTCACTGCCTCCTTCACACCCTCACTCACTCTCACTGCCTCCTTCACACCACTCACTCCCTCTCACTGCCTCCTTCACCCAACTCACTCACTCTCACTGCCTCCTTCACACCACTCACTCCCCCTCACTGCCTCCTTCACACCCACTCACTCTCCCTCACTGCCTCCTTCACACCACTCACTCACTCTCACTGCCTCCTTCACACCACTCACTCCCTCTCAACTGCCTCCTTCACACCACTCACTCTCACTCACTGCCTCCTTCACACCCACTCAGTCCTATCACTGCCTCCTTCACACCCACTCACTGCCTCCTTCACCCTACTCACTCCTGTCGCAGTTCTTTTTTGGGCACCTGTTTCAGTGTTTCCCTCTATCTTTCCTCTACTTTCCCTATTCAATTTGCCTTCATGCCCTCCCTCCCTTTCCTGTGTTTACCTCACCCTGCCCTCACCCTGGCTGCTGTGCCCGGCAGACTCCCAGGCTTCCAAGTAATGCCCCAATAGGCACTGTTTAGCCCAGACTGGCCCTGGCGGCGTACGGTCTCGGGCCAAGGACGAGCGATTCCTAGACGCTTGGTCAATACATTTTAGACCAGCACATTTCCTTCACCCACTCGTCCTCATACGAACCTAAGGAAGCTACAAGAGGCTGGAGACCTACACGTGGTAGTTCCTTTTACTGAACACTACCTACATCCACCTTTCATCCCCATCCATAACACTGTCCAGCCTCCTTTTAAAGACCCCTATTGACTCCCCCACTAACATAAGAACATAAGGAAGCTACAAGAGGCTGGAGACCTACACGTGGTAGTTCCTGTTACTTAACACTACCTACATCCACCTTTCATCCCCATCCATAACACTGTCCAGCCTCCTTTTAAAGCTCCCTATTGACTCCCCACTAACATAAGAACATAAGGAAGCTACAAGAGGCTGGGAGACCTACACATGGTAGTTCCTGTTACTGAACACTACCTACATCCACCTTTCATCCCCATCCATAACACTGTCCAGCCTCCTTTTAAAGCTCCCTAATGACTCCCCACTAACATAAGAACATAAGGAAGCTACAAGAGGCTGGGAGACCTACACGTGGTAGTTCCTGTTACTTAACACTACCTACATCCACCTTTCATCCCCATCCATAACATGTCTAGCCTCCTTTTAAAGACCCTATGAGTGGCTGTCTACATCCCCTGCAGATTCCTTTGACAACAAACTGGATATTAATGTCTGTCTTAATCTTGCTTTAACTTGTTCTGTCACTTATAGTTTCTCGCGTTCTGTCACTTATAGTTTCTCGCGTTCTGTCACTTATAGTTTCTCGCGTTCTGTCACTTATAGTTTCTCGCGTTCTGTCACATAGTTTCTCGCGTTCTGTCACTTATAGTTTCTCGCGTTCTGTCACATAGTTTCTCGCGTTCTGTCACATAGTTTCTCGCGTTCTGTCACATAGTTTCTCGCCTTCTGTCACATAGTTTCTCGCGTTCTGTCACATAGTTTCTCGCGTTCTGTCACATAGTTCTCGCGTTGTCACTTATAGTTTCTCGCGTTCTGTCACTTATAGTTTCTCGCATGGTATTCTGACAGGTATAATGTGTTTTTGTAGGGACCCGAGGCTCAACTGGCTTGAGCTTATAGTCCTCATATATTTTGTACTGTTTTGGTGGCCTGTATTCACGACTGACATTGTAGCATTGTCGGTGGTGTTCCTTTTCGAGGTATTTATATTATGTGCCAGATGATCAGAATGGTTCCTTTCGACCATTGACGTTCACTCCAGCAGCATAATCGTGTTGGTACAAGTGTGCATGCAGCGCTTCTATGCCTTGTCGAGACTGTGAACTGTTACTATTACAGATTACTTGCACAAAGCTCACCTGTTTCTAGACTGTGTTTTTTAAATGAGTGAAGTCAGGAACAGTTCTAGAAGCGGTCAGTGTTCTATCTATCCTTATAAGGGACAATTTTATGAGACAAAGGGTTGAAAGAGACAATTTATGAGACTTTAGGGCCAGGTTGTGTTTACATTTCATATTTCCAGTCAAGTTTTTAATACAGCAATGTGTAGAGTATGTCCTAGAGGCCGAGTGATGAGGACATGTGATGGGGTGTCCTATAAAGCCCTGTATTGCTTTGAGTAACAGGACTACTGATGTGAGACTGATCAATCCCATCTGTACTGTATGACTGCATTGTTTTATAGCTTGATTTTATGAGAAGGAGGAACTGTATACCACAAACCATGTATACTATAGCTATTTTTATTTAACGAGGCGAAAGTTCCATTAATCATAAGGCTTAAAATGATGCCTATGTTTACCTGATAATAGGGTGAACTATGATCAAACAACTGACATTAAGATATGTAGTATTCTCTTCTCCTGGCATCAAATATCAGGCAGTAAGCAGCAAGGGGTCAGGATTTTTCATCTCGTTAAAAAAAAACTACTTTCCCCTGTCATTAACAAACCCAAAATTACTTGCTAGGTTTTATTTTGTATTTTGGTGGTTTGTGAATGTGTGTGAGAGAGAGAGACAGACAGAGAAAGAGACAGAGAGAGAGAGAGACAAACAGAGAGAGAGAGAGATTCCCCCATCATTAACATAACCAAAATTACAGGCTAGGTTTTTTTGGGTTTTTTTGGTGGTCTGAATGTGAGAGAGAGAGAGAGAGAGAGAGAGAGAGAGAGAGACATAGAGAGAGAGAGAGACAGAGATTTCCCCATCATTAACATAACCAAATTACAGGCTTTTTTTTTTTTTTTTTTTTTTTGGTGGTCTGAATGTGAGAGAGAGACAGAGAGAGAGAGAGAGAGAGAGAGATTTCCCCATCATTAACATAACCAAAATTACAGGCTAGGTTTTTTTTGGTTTTTTGGTGGTCTGAATGAGAGAGAGAGAGAGAGAGAGAGCTGTACAGGAGTCAGTTACCAAGTGTTTATGAGTGACATGTGAATCTTCATCTACATAATAGAGTTGTGAGTCTACTAAAGGCAAGGTGGTAGCAGCCAAAACAAGGGGTAGCAGATGTCACTTGAGCAGGCCTTCCATGGGGTCAACCTTTCCCTTGTCTGCTAAGCGATACAATGACTACCATACCGTGTACATATTTTTTATACTCGTCTTTCATTGTCTGTGAAACTTTTGAACAATAAAAATAAAACTATGGCTGAGAATTTTTACTTTTTGATATATATATGTCCTAAGGTTGTTGGGTGTTCATTGATTTTGTTAACCTCTTCACGCCCAGATCTTTCCTTTGCCACCCTGTCAAGTTCCTCTCACTGTCCAACATGTCCTAATATCCTGCCCGTTCCAGTTCCTTCCCTCATTTGTCCTCCCTTTCCCGACCTCCCTGCCTTGCGGACATGCTCCCGGAATCCTCCTTCTCCTGGACAATGTAACCTCCTTCCTCCAACACATCCACATCCTACCTCTGATCTAACCCTCCTGCTGTAACATTCCGTTCTTTCCCCTTCCCTCACCGTTGCACTATTATTCTTTAACCCTGACCCTTGATATGCTTTGCCATAGTGCCATAGGACCTCTGATGGCTGGCATATTCACCTTTTTAGGCATTAAATCAATCAGTAATCCTTTCCTGTATAAAATTGTCTGTTGTTAGCCATGAAATTACGAAAACTGGCGAAATATACCAGATTAGTTAGTGGACAAGGATACTAAACAGGTCATAGCTATAAAACACTGCTTATAGTCACTCAAAATCGTCCAATGGTACCCAAATTACAATGGAAATTACGTTCTGGGTCTCGGGGTTTTAAAACGATATCGGTAATAAACTCAAAACAAACCTTACTTGACTTTTAATTAGAGGAGAAATGGGAGGAAATATATGGTTGAATGACAGCTAGGTTGAAGTACATTACAGTAGTTAGTATAGATGAGAATTGAGAGGATTGTTTAGGTCAAGGTTAAGGAAGGGAAAATCATGTTAGTATTTTAACCCCTTGAGGCCCAGAACGTAATTTCCATTGTAATTTGAGCACCATTAGACTGATTTTTAGTGACTATAAGTAATATTTTATAGCTATGACCTGTTTAGTATCCTCGCCCACTAACTATTCTGGTTTATTTAGTTACTTTTAGTAATTTTATGACTAACAACAGATTATTTTCTATAGCCAAGGAAAGATCTGGGCGTGAAGGGGTTAACTACTACTACTACTACTACTACTACTACTACTACTACTACTACTACTACTACTACTACTACTACAAAGGAAAGATCTGGCGTGAAGGGGTTAACTACTATCAGTATACGATCTTAAAGAAAGATCTGGGCGTGAAGGGTTAACTTACTACTACTTATATACTACTACTACAAGGAAAGATTCTGGGCGTGAAGGGTTAACTACTATACAATATGACTATACAATACTCAATATACTAAAATACTTACTACAGAAAGATCTGGCTGGGAAGGGTTAACTATTACTACAGTACTATACAAAGAAAATCTGGCGTGAAGGCGTTAACTACTATACTACTATACTACATACTATACTACTACTACAAAGAAAGATCTGGGCGTGAAGGGGTTAACTACTACTACTACTACTACTACTACTACTACTACTACTACTACTACTACTACTACTACAAAGGAAAGATCTGGCGTGAAGGGGTTAATGCATGCAGGTAGTCGAGTTAATGGGAGGTTTGGAAGTATTATATTCACTAATGAATTTTTTTGTTATCAAGAAATGACCCAAAATAGTTGTAGAGGCCCATAGATAGATACAGAAAAATGCTTAGAATTTATCAATGAATAAAAAATACTTTGCTACTATTTGCTTTGGAAGTATTATGTTAATGTCATTTTTTAAGTAATGACCAAAATAGTTGAAGCCCATGTCTACAGATACAGAAAAATGCTGAAAATATATGTGAATAAAAAAAACTAGAGACATTTAATTAATTAGAGGAAAAATGAGAGAAAATCGACTTTTTTTAGGTAATATCTATATTAATAAAAGCGAAAGTGTGTGTGTGTGTGTGGTAGGTCGTGGGAATCCATATATACACATTTTGGACCTGGTTACCAGGGAGGTTTTAAGCCCACTTATGGGATGATCCGATCACTTTTTTTTTTTTTTTTTTTTTAGCAGCCTATTAGCGATAATTGTGAAAAAAAGTGGGTTGCGAGAATTGAGGAAGCCTTGATGTAGGGTGATGGGTAATGGGTGAGTGAATGGGTGGGGTGATGGGTAATGGTGTGGGTGATGGGTGGGGTGATGAATGGGTGTGTGGTGATAGGTGAGGGAATGATGGGGGGTGATGGGTGAATGGGTGAGTGAATGGGGGGGTGATGGGTAATGGGTGAGTGAATGGGTGTGGGGTGATGGGTAATGGGTGAGTGAATGGGTATGGGGGTGAAAGGATAATGGGTGAGTGAATGGGTGGTGGGGTGATGGGTAATGGGTGAGTGAATGGCGGTGGTGATGGTAATGGGTGAGTGAATGGGTGTGGTGGTGATGGGTAATGGGTGAGTGAATGGGATGGTGGTGAATGGGTAATGGGTGAGTGAATGGGTATGGGTGAGTGAATGGGTAATGGGTGAGTGAATGGGTAATGGTGAGTGATGGGTAAGGTGGTGAATGTGGAGATGGGTGGTGGTGAATGGGTAATGGGTGAGTGAATGGGTAATGGGTGAGTGAATGGGTAATGGGTGATGTGGGTAATGGGGTGATGGTGATGGGTAATGGGTGAGTGATGGGTAATGTGGTGAAAGGTAATGGTGAGTGAATGGGTTGGGGGTGATGTGAATGGGTTGGCGTTAATACATACATTTCTACATCCATGATTTCAGGAAAGTTAGAAGGGGATATCTGGAGAGTCTGTGTTTGAATAGCCCTCCGCAGGAACTAGCCACAAAGTCCGCCCGGAGGTCTGCTTTGCGGCTAGTCAGTAATAAACGAAAAAATAACTTACTTTAAACGTTTAATTAGAGGAGAAAAGAGATAAAATAGATATTTTAAGATCATATCAGTAATAAACTTTAAAAAAAACTTACTAGATTAGACGTATAATTAGAGGAGAAATGAGAGAAAATCGAGTAATAAATTAAACAAAAAAACTTACTAGACGTTTAATTAGAGGAGAAATGAGAGACCATATATATGCTTAACGATAATATCTGTAATAATAGTAATGATAATGGTCTTTAAGTTTTGGCCCAGGCATAATTAATAATGGACTAACCAACCTAATTGGGCCTATAGATAAAACGAGTGTAGGAAAAAACCCCCCTAGGACAAAACCCCCCTAGGACAAAACCCCCCTAGGAAAAAAAAACCTAGGACAAAACCCCCCCTAGGAAAAAAAAACCCTAGGACAAAACCCCCCTAGGAAAAAAAAACCTAGGACAAAACCCCCCCTAGGACAAAAAATCCTGAGGACAAAACCCTCCTGGGACAAAAAAAAAAAAAAAAACTTCGGTACTCCGGTAGACAAAACAATGATCAGGTGGCTGAACAAACACAAAGAAAGTTTATAATATTTTTCATGATTACTTCAGTAATAAATTGCTTAAATTTTATTTTTTCTTCTAATTTTAATGGTATAAAACTGATGGGGTTTTGTTCTATTTCGCACTTTAGCTTAGGGGGTTTTGTCCAAGGGGTTTTGTCCTAGGGGGGTTTTGTTTGGACCCCAGCTAAAACGCCAGGGGGAAACAAACATAGCTATTATACTCTTACAACAGGGTGGTTAGATCAAATGAGGGATGTGGAATGTCCCTGGTGCTAACATAACCTTGACAGCCTACCGTACATAACACTATAGTCGCCAGTCAATCGCCACTGCACTAATGTCGGCCTTAACAATATATTACGAATTATAGCATCACTACAGCCTTGTATGTGCCACTGAAGATGATACACAGTAGTTTATATTATGTACATCACACTACATGTCTTCAGTGGCACATACAAGGCTGTAGTGATGCTATAATTCGTAATATATTGTTAAGGCCGACATTAGTGCAGTGGCGAGTGACTGGCGACTTTAGTGTTATGTACGGTAGCCTTGAGAGAACCATGTATGAAGTCTTTACCACACAGTAATAAGGATGCTATCATACATACTGATTAAAGGCCTTGGGGACAACACTGTATACATAAATTAAGTGTCCGAGTGTGGCGTCAATAGGAAATTTTCAACCCCTTGAGGCCCAGATCGTAATTTCCATTGTAATTTGGGTACCATATGACAATTTTAATGAATATAAGCAATATTTTAATACATATGACCTATTTAGTAACCTTGGCCACTAACTAATGTGGTAAATTTAGTTATTTTTCGTAATTTTATGGCTAACAACACATGATTTTATAATAGTAAAGGAAAGATCTGGGCGTGAAGGGGTTAAAAGGAGGCTGGACAGAGTTATGGATGGGGATGAAAGGTGGATAAAGGTATAGTGTTCAGGGTCTATGGAACTCTCGCCGAAACACCAACCCAGAACTCCCGCCGACATTGGAACACTCGCCGACGTGTATTTTCGGCGACAGATCAACTTGTAATATATGATACGGAATCTAACCTAACCTAACCACCTAACCTAGCCTAATTATCTAGGCTAGTGTTAGTATTTAATCCCTGAATGCAGAAACACGGGTAATGGGAACACTCGCCGACGTGAAAAATAGGAACACTCGGCGACGTCGGCGAGTGTTCCTATCGGCGACAGTTCCAGGTACCGTGTTGAGTAACAGGAACTACCTTTAAAGTCTCCCTGCCTCTTGTAGCTTCCTTATTTTCTCATGTTCTTGTATCATATTGCAGGGATGACTATGCTAGGCTATACTACTTAACAGAGGAAGGGTAGACTTATATATTCCACAAGGGATAAATTTAGCATCACTACAGCCTTGTATGTGCCACTGAAGACAGGTACATCATATAAACTACTGTGCATGTCTCTTCTACTTCTACTACTACTACTACTACTACTGCTACTGCTACTACTACTACTACTACTACTACTACTGCTACTACTACTACTACTACTACTACTACTATATATGTGTGCCACTGAAGACAGGTACATAATATAAACTACTGAGCATGCCTCTTCTACTACTACTACTACTACTACTACTACTGCTACTACTACTACTACTACTACTACTATATATGTATGTGCCACTGAAGACAGGTACATAATATAAACTACTGAGCATGCCTCTTCTACTACTACTACTACTACTACTACTACTACTACTACTACTACTACTACTACTACTGCTATATATGTATGTGCCACTGAAGACACGTACATAATATATATGTGCCACTGAAGACAGGTATCATATAGGTATTATCCAGATGAACACCGAATTCTCTTTGGTGGACGAAACTATTTTTTTCTGGTGAGTTTTGATATTTTGAATGAATCTGCTAACCGGTTCTGTCGCAATTTTTTTTTTTTTTTTTTAATTTTTTTAGTAAGTAAGTTATATTATAGTATAGTAGTTAAGGTAGTTAAGGTTAGTTAGGTATAGGTTAGGTTTAGGTTAGTAGTTAGGTTAGGTTAGGTATAGGTTAAGGTTAGGTAATTAGGTTAGGTTAGGTTAGGTTAGTTAGTTAGGTATAGGTTAGGTTAGGTATAGTTTAGGTTATAGGTTAGGTATAGGTTAGTAGTTAGGTTAGGTATATGTTAGGTAGTAAAGGTTAGTAGTATAGGTTAGGTTAGTAAGGTTAGGTTAGGTATATGTTAGTTAGGTATAGGTTAGGTTAGGTATAGGTAGTTAGGTAGTATAGGGTTAGTTGGTTAGGTAAAGTTAGGTTAGGTAGGTTTGGGTATGGTTAGTTGTAATTAGGTTAGGTTAGGTTTAGGTATGGTTAGGTTAGGTAAAAGTTAGGTTAGGTTAGGTATACGGTATAGGTTAGGTTAGGTAAAAGTTAGGTCAGGTATAGTTTAAGTAAGGTTCTATTTTTTTTGTCTTTCATATTTGCAAAACAAAAATAATAATAATAATAATAAGTGATTTGCGACAGAAATGGTTAGCAGATTCATTAAAAACGCATCAAAACTCACCAGAAAATAATAGTTTCGTCCACCAAAGGCAGTTCGGTGTTCATCTGGAAATTTACCATTGTAACCATAATATAAACTACTGAGCATGCCTCTTCTACTACTACTACTACTACTACTACTACTACTGATACTACTACTACTACTACTACTGATACTACTACTACTACTACTACTGATACTACTACTGAAGACTACATTGCCACTGAAGACAGGTACATAATATAAACTACTGTGCATGCCTTCTTTTGTTGTTACACTGCAAGTACTGTAATATAATATATTGCATGGCGGGACATATTACGTGCAGTTGGCGAACTTATATTATGCACGACATTACTCAGTCATAAAGTAACATAAGAAATAAAATGGAAGCTACAAGAGGCTGGGAGACCTACACGTGGTAGTTCCCGTATGTCGCAGGGGACGAGTCACGAGTATCCCCTATGCTAAACCTGTTATACCTGATCAATGGCATGGTTCCGGCTAAGACATATGGTATACACGTGACCACTACTACTACATATATACTCTAACCTCAAGCCATTAGTCTAACTCTCGTAATAAGTGTAATATTACCGTTTTAGTGGAGTCTGCCTTGCTAACTTGTCCCACGCACGCTTTCTAGCAGTGTTGCCACCTCGGCGGTTTTTTTTTGCACCGTACACTTCACTGAAAATGTACCGTACCATAGACCACTATATCTATGACCGTACGTATAACACTAAAGTCGCCACCTGCCCTAATGTCGCCAGCCGCCATATATTACGAATGATAGCCTCACTACTGCTGTGTCTGTGCCACTGAAGATGATACACAGTAGTTTATATCATGACTGTATAAGCTACCCTGTTTCAGCGTTGTTTTATGCTTTGTAGCTGCAAGTATAGACGGTTTACAATTTCACTACGCGTTTTTTTTCGGGCGACGATGACGGCGGGAGGACACTCAGAACATAAATACTAGATGGCGACCTTAGTGTAGCCCGTTAACAACGTCGCCACTCGGTTATATTTTTGTAATTTGTTCATTTATAGCCCTACTATGACACAGATGAAGACACAAAATGACACAGACTCTCCAGATAGCCCCTTCTAACTGTCCTGAAATCATGGATGTACAAATGTAACTATTAACGCCACCACACGTCGGTAAATAACAAAGAAAGTTATCCTGGCGACTTTAGTGTTATCTACGGTAAATATTACAAAATGTACCACACCATGTATCACTTTCTATTCTGTGAAAACATGGTTAATAAGCTAATATACAAGAAAATCCTTGAAAATCCATGCGTCAAGGGATAACACCAGTCAATTTAGATACGCTAAAGAAAGACGAAAGAGGCTGCAACTATAAGCTCACGATAGCAATGCAAGGACATACTAGCAGGCTATTCGTTATTCTGTAAAATAGAGAGCTGAGAACACGACACCATTTTAACCCCTTGAGGCCCACAACGTAATTTCCATTGTAATTTGGGCACCATAAGACAATTTTTAGTGAGTAGCTACAAGCAATATTTTATAGCTATGACCTGTTTAGCATCCTTGTCCACTAACTAATTTGGTATATTCAGTGACTTTTCGTTATTTTATGGCTGACAAGACAATTTTATATAGCCAAGGGAAGATCTGGACGTGAATTAAGGGGTAAAGATTCATAGCAATTACTAGAAACGCGTCATAGTCAGATAGTGGAGAGGAAGTCACAGAGGATATGTGTGTGTGTGTGTGTGTGTGTGTGTTGTGTGTGTGTGTGTATGTGTGTGTGTGTGTGTGTGTGTGTGTGTGGTTAAGATATATGCAGGATGCTAGGCTGCTGGCAGTCACTAAGTGTGTAGCCATGGTGCGTCCCTGCCTGCTTGCGCCCCTTCTCCTGGCGGTGGTGGTGCTCTATCAGGGCCCCGGGCACGTGAACTGTAAGTCCTGGCCTAGGGAATGTGGATATGAGGATAAATCATTGAAAGAAAATGAAATCAAAACCATTAAAGAAGAAAAGGCCGATGAACCAGGAAAGATACATACTAGCGTCTACGTGATCCCTGATGAAGATTTTAAAGGCGTCACCCTCGAGACTGAAAACGAAGGGGAGAAATACAAGGTTCGGTTTTACTTTAGTAACCAATGCTACAGGGCTGAGTACACGTGGTATCAGTTAAACGCGACGGTAGTGATAACCCCAGGACAGTCACATGAGTCTGGCGCCAAATCCAACTATCACTTCAAGGTGGAAATTGGAGAATGTTCGCGAGGCTGTAACTTGCCAGTGGACTATGGCAACATTTGGTACTTGACTGTGGTGGGTCATGGCAAATCTTTGTGGAGAATGAGACGCCCAACACACTCCTACTGCACAGTCATAGATGTGGCAGAGCAGACCCAAAGCAACGAAGGGTACTGCCAGCCAGACACAAAAGATTGGAATACAACTATTACTCCTAAAACAGACCAGCACAGAGGCAACCCATCACCAGGAGGAAGAACACCAACAACTACTACTTCTACTACCACTACTACTCCAACAACAACAACTACTACTACCACTACAACAACTACCACTGCTACCACCACTACTCCAACCACTACTACAGCCACTACTCCAACCACTACTACAGCCACTGCTACCATCACTACTACAGCCACTGCTACCATCACTACTACAGCCACTCTACCTGCAACCCAAACCACCACATCGGAGATCGTGGGTCCGGTAGTAGTAGGGGTGTTGCTGGTGGTGTTGCTGGTGGTGTTAGTGGTGGTGTTGGTGGTGATAAGGAGGCGACGCGACAGTGCATCGAGACAAGGTGAGAATGTCCCTAAAATATTGTAATAATCCCTAATATACGAGGTTAAAAATCCAATCACAAGTAAAAAATCCCTGAATAAGACACAAAAATCCAATACTAGGTAAAATAATTCCTAAAATATGGTAAAAAAAACCCTTTAAGGTAATATAAAAATTCCTAAAATAAGGTCAAACTCTCAAAATCTTTCCTTTGCTATAAAAAATCGTATATTTGCCATAAAATTACGAAAATTAACTTAACCAAATTAGTTAGTGGACAAGGATATTAACAGGTCATAGCTATAAAATATTGCTTATATTCTCTAAAAATTGTCTAATGGTAACCAAATTACAATGGCAATTACATTCTGGGTCTCAAGGGGTTAAATTGCTACCGTAGATAACACTATAGTCGCCAGTCACTCGCCACTGCACTAATGTCGCCAGGCACAATATATTACAAATTTTAGCATCACTACAGACTTGATGTGCCACTGAAGACATGTAGTGTGATGTACCTAATATAAACTACTGTGTAGCATCTTCAGTGGCACATACAAGGCTGTAGTGATGCTAAAATTCGTAATATATTGTGCCTGGCGACATTAGTGCAGTGGCAAGTGACTGGCGACTATAGTGTTATCTATGGTAGAGATATCACCTAGCATTGCTTATCTAACTCACTCAGCAAACTAGAAAAAACCCCACACAAGTGCAACATAGAATTACCAATGAAAAAATAATGATAATAAATGACAATAAATGATAAATGAAATAATGACCATGAAAAAATAATAATAACGCAACAATTTATATTCTACAGAAGGGATTGTTTTGACGTACCCAGCAGACGACCCCAATGAAGTCCAGAACGACCTTTACGAACCCTTTGAAGGCATCAGAAACCCTAATGACGACCCCAATGAAGTCCAGAACGACCTTTACGAACCCTTTGAAGGCATCAGAAACCCTAATGACGACCCCAATGAAGTCCAGAACGACCTTTACGAATCCTTTGAAGGCATCAGAAACCCTAATGACGACTCCAATGAAGTCCAGAACGACCTTTACGAATCCTTTGAAGGCATCAGAAACCCTAATGACGACCCCAATGAAGTCCAGAACGACCTTTATGAATCCTTTGAAGGCATCAGAAACCCTAATGACGACCCCAATGAAGTCCAGAACGACCTTTATGAATCCTTTGAAGGCATCAGAAACCCTAATGACGACCCCAATGAAGTCCAGAACGACCTTTATGAATCCTTTGAAGGCATCAGAAACCCTAATGACGACCCCAATGAAGTCCAGAACGACCTTTACGAACCCTTTGAAGGCATCAGAAACCCTAATGACGACCCCAATGAAGTCCAGAACGACCTTTATGAATCCTTTGAAGGCATCAGAAACCCTAATGACGACCCCAATGAAGTCCCAGAACGACCTTTATGAATCCTTTGAAGGCATCAGAAACCCTAATGACGACCCCAATGAAGTCCAGAACGACCTTTACGAACCCTTTGAAGGCATCAGAAACCCTAATGACGACCCCAATGAAGTCCAGAACGACCCCTAAGTGACTCAAAACGACCTTTATGGACCCTTTGAAGCCTTAGCAAACCCCCAGACGCAGGCCAACACGAAGACGACCCCTAAGTGATTCAAAACGACCTTTAAGAACCCTTTGAAGCCTTTAAAAACCCTCCAGACGACCCCTAAGTGACTCAGAACGACCTTTATGAACCCTTTGAGGGCTTCAGAAAACCTAATGACGACCCCCAGGTTAATAAGGGTAGTACAGGATTGGAAAAAAGATGTTTATAGGAAAGTAAAATAGACTATAGTCCGTACAGTTTGTAGAACTTTTTTTATCGCTATTATTTCTTCGTAACTCCGGACTTCCATTGCTCAAGTGTTTAATCAAAGGTGGGCACCAAACCGTTAATCATTAATTAACGAAGTTCACATTTTCGTTAACGATTTAACTTTTAAGTTAACTTTGGAAATCATTATTGGACTAATTAACTTCCGTTACATTTAACTTCCGTTAACTCAAGTCCGCTAACACAAAAATGTTATAAAAACCGGTAAACGTTTAAAAGTTTCTATTATTTTCAGATTTTCAATACAGCTGTAGTGTTGGCATGTTTACTATTGTACGCGTCATTCTGGCAGCCCCGATATAACGCCACTTATTACCATAAATTACTTTTCAATTAAACTTAAAGCCCTTAAAAACCCTTAAAGGCAGATATTATAGTGTTGGCACTTTACAAAGGTGGTTTAGGTGGTTTTAGAGCAAAAACAGATTTTTTTTTTTCTAGAATAAAAATTAACGTTAACGGTTTATCGATAACTTCCGTTACATTTTTAAAGAATTAACTGATTAACGGTTAACGAAGTAAATTTTTTGGTTAACGGCGCCCACCACTGTTTAATATCCTGTTGTTCTTATCTCTCTCTCTCTCTCTCTCTCTCTCTCTCTCTCTCTCTCTCTCTCTCTTTCTTTCTTTTTTTATCTCTATTATTTCTTCGTAACTCTGGGCTTCCATTGCTCAAGTGTTTAATATCCTGTTGTTCTTATCACTCGCCTATCTCTCTCTCTCTCTCTCTCTCTCTTCTTACACCACTCTCTCCACTGTGTAAGCCATTTTGTCCTCTTTATCCTCCTAGCTTCTGCCCCCCCCCTTTCTCTCTCTCTCTCTCTCTCTCTCTCTCTCTCTCTCTCTCTCTCTCTCTCTCTTGATTCAGCTTATCTCAAAACATAAGGAGGAAATTAAGAAAAAAAAATGAACACACACACACAGACACATGCACACACACACACATGAGACACACACACACACACACACACACAAATGAACACACACACAAAAGACAAAAATTGAACACACAAAAAAAAAAAAAAAAAAAAAAAAAAGTTACAGTTTGATATAATTTGACACGATTATTTTTTCGGTAAATTTAGGGCATAATATTTTTGTATCCCCTTTCTTTTTCAAAAAGTGTCATGTTTAATATAAACTAAATGTGTGTGTGTTTTTGGATTGAAATTTTAAATAGGTTCTTACGACTACCCTGGAATTAGTAGTAGGGTTCAAAGGGGTTTTATCCCGGGAAAAAATTTTATTTTGTTTTGGGGGGCAGGTTTTTAAGAGTTGCAGGCCGGCCTCTCTCTCCCTCCTCTCCTTCCCATCTCCTCCTCCCCCTTTTCCCATCTCCCTTCTCCCCCTTCCCATCTCCTCCTCCCCCTTCCCCCTCCCCTCTCCCTTCCCACTTCCTCTCCCTTCCCACCTCCCTCTCCCTTTCCCCCCCTCCTCCTCTCCTCCCACTTCCTCTCCCTTCCCACTCCCTCCTTCCCTTCCCACTCTCCTCCTCTCCCTTCCCCTTTCCCCCTTTCCCCCTTTCCCCACCTCCTCTCTCCCTTCCCACCCCTCCTCTCCCTTCCCCTCTCCTCCTCCCTTCCCACCCCCTCCTCCTCCTTTCCCCCTCCCTTCCCACTCTCCTCCTCCCCCTTTCCCCACTCTCCCCTTCCCTTTCCCACTCTCCTTCCTCCCTTCCCACTCTCCCCTCCCCCTTTCCCATCTCCTCCTTCCCTTCCCACTCTCCTCCTCTCCCCCCCCCACTCTCCTCCCCCTTTCCCCCACTTCCTCCTCCTTCCCACTCCCTCCCCCCCTTCCCACCTCCTCCCCCTTCCCCCCCTCCCTTCCCTTCCACTTCCTCTCCCCCCACTCTCCTCCCCCCTTCCCCCACTTCCTCCCCCTTCCCACTCTCCCCCTCTCCCTTCCCACTCCCCTCCCTCCCTTCCCCTCCCTCTCCCCCCTTCCCATTTCCCCCCTCCCCTTCCCACTCTCCTCCCTCCCCCTTCCCACCTCCTCCTCTCCCTTCCCACTCCCCTCCCCCCCCTTCCCATCTCCTCCCCTTCCCACCCTCCTCCTCCTCTCATCCTTCCCCAAGTGCTCAGATTACTGTGCAGAGGGTTCTGCTCGAGTCGTAGCACTCCATGATTGCTCGTGGAATTGCTATGATTTTTTTCCATTTCTACCAGTCAAAAATTCACTTGATCTTGTACTGCCAGGAAAATACTAAGCAATCCTACATACTCCTATGAAATACAACAGAGATTTTGTAGCCCATGGAAAAAACTAGAGCAATCCTACAGTACCCCTTTGAAATCAAAAACAAGATCTTTAGCTCCCCATGGCAAGTACGGGGAAAATCCTACAGTACTCCATTGAAATCACAACAGAGATTTGTAGCTGCCAGGAAAAGTATAGAGCAATCCTACAGACTCCTAGAAATCACAACGACTGGCATGACTAATGTTTTAATTTAGGACAAGAAAAAAAAGTGAACAATGACCACGTACAATGATGGTATGTGTACGAATACAGCAGAGTGTTTAGGCTGCAGAACCCCTTATCTATTAAAGGGTTGTGGAAAAAAATATTTGCTCCTTTTGATAATTTTTTTTTTTTTTTTTTTTTTTTTTCCCCCCGTTTGAGCCTATAGCGCCTTAAAGGGTGTTTTATTGATTTCGTGATTTTACAGTGACTTTAAAAACGCAGTGTGGTCATACAATCTGCCATTATTTATTTTTCTTTAATAAACTGTCCCTTTTTCTATTAACTAAATTTATTTCACTTTTTTATTTACCTAAGTTTTTTACTTTTTTTTATTCAGCAAGTTTATTTTTACTTTTTATTTTTTTCACCTAAGTTTTTTTTCTCTTTTTTTTTATCAGCTAAATTTATTTTTACTTTTTTTTATTCACCCAAGTTTATTCTACTTTTGGGGATTACCTAAGTTATTTCTACTTTTTTTATTCACCTAAGTTTTTTCTACTTTTTGTTTATTCAGCTAAATTTATTTCTACTTTTTTTTATTCGCTAAGTTTTTTTCTACTTTTTTTTTTACAGCTAAGTTTATTCATTTTTGTTTTTCCCTAAGTTTTTTTCACTGTTTTTTTTATTTTACCAAGTTTATTTCTACTTTTTGTTTATTCAGCTAAGTTTATTTCTACTGTTTGTTTATTCAGCTAAGTTTATTTCTACTGTTTGTTTATTCACCTAAGTTTATTTCTACTGTTTGTTTATTCACCTAAGTTTATTTCTACTGTTTGTTTATTCAGCTAAGTTTATTTCTACTGTTTGTTTATTCAGCTAAGTTTATTTCTACTGTTTGTTTATTCACCTAAGTTTATTTCTACTTTTTGTTTATTCAGCTAAGTTTATTTCTTATTTTTGTTTATTCAGCTAAGTTTATTTCTTATTTTTGTTTATTCAGCTAAGTTTATTTCTACTGTTTGTTTATTCACCTAAGTTTATTTCTTATTTTTGTTTATTCAGCTAAGTTTATTTCTACTGTTTGTTTATTCAGCTAAGTTTATTTCTACTGTTTGTTTATTCACCTAAGTTTATTTCTACTGTTTGTTTATTCACCTAAGTTATTTCTACTTTTGTTTATTCAGCTAAGTTTATTTCTACTTTTTGTTTATTCACCTAAGTTTATTTCTACTTTTTGTTTATTCACCTAAGTTTATTTCTTATTTTTGTTTATTCAGCTAAGTTTATTTCTACTTTTTGTTTATTCACCTAAGTTTATTTCTACTTTTTGTTTATTCACCTAAGTTTATTTCTACTGTTTGTTTATTCAGCTAAGTTTATTTCTACTGTTTGTTTATTCACCTAAGTTTATTTCTACTGTTTGTTTATTCAGCTAAGTTTATTTCTACTTTTTGTTTATTCACCTAAGTTTATTTCTACTTTTTGTTTATTCAGCTAAGTTTATTTCTACTTTTTGTTTATTCACCTAAGTTTATTTCTTATTTTTGTTTATTCAGCTAAGTTTATTTCTACTTTTTGTTTATTCACCTAAGTTTATTTCTACTGTTTGTTTATTCACCTAAGTTTATTTCTACTGTTTGTTTATTCACCTAAGTTTATTTCTACTGTTTGTTTATTCACCTAAGTTTATTTCTACTGTTTGTTTATTCACCTAAGTTTATTTCTACTGTTTGTTTATTCAGCTATCTATCTTTTTTACCAAACCGCTTATTTGTGCTACGAGTGTGTTGTGTTTCCTCCTCCAAGTCTTATTGATTTTAATTCAGATTGTTTTAAAAGTCACGCCTATGTATCAGTAATACAGGAACTACCTTGTGTAGGTCTCGCGGCCTCTTGTAGCTTCCTTATTTTCTTATGTTCTAGAACAAGAAGTAACTGATTCATGCTGGAAAAGCGTAATTTAACCCCTTGAGGCCCAGAACGTAATTTCCATTGTAATTTAACCACCATTAGATGATTTTTAATGACTATAAGCAATGTTTTTATAGAATGACCTGTTTAGTATCCTTGTCCACTAGCTAATTTGGTATATTCAGTCACTTTTATGGCTAACAACAGACTATTTTTTATAGCAAAGGAAAGATCTGGGCGTGAAGGGGTTAATATGGAAATAAGGACAAACTGGTTCACAAATAGGGTGGCAAATGATTGGAATGGACTCAGTTGTCAGGTAGTTAGTGTGGAGTCATTAGGGAGCTTTAAAAGGAGGCTGGACAGAGTTATGGATGGGGATGAAAGGTGGATGTAGGTAGTGTTAAGTAACAGGAACTACCACGTGTAGGTCTCCCAGCCTCTTGTAGCTTCCTTATGTTCTTATGTTAACTACTGATCTTTCTTTGTGTGTTCTATGTATTCTATAATTATATTGTATTCATCTTCATTAAACACTTTTTGATTACATTTGTATAAGGTTTTTTCCAGCAACAATCTACAATGTGTGTTACTAGGAAAAATAAGTTAAGATTAATATGAAAAACGATTAGTAGGTTAAAAGCAAAAAATAACTGTACTATTATTTCAGCAAGATTATAAAGTGAGAGAGAGAGAGAGAGAGACAGAGAGAGAGAGAGAGAGAGAGAGAGAGAGAGAGAGAGAGAGAGAGAGAGAGAGAGAGAGAGAGAGAGAGAGAGAGAGAGAGAGAGAGAGAGAGAGAGAGACAGAGACAGAGCAGAGACAGAGACAGAGAGAGAGAGAGAGAGAGAGAGAGAGAGAGAGAGAGAGAGAGAGAGGAGGTACTATCAGAGGTTACAGGAAACACACACACACACACACACACACATACACACACACACACACACACACATAGAGGAAACGCGCACACACACACACACATAAAGCATACACACACACACATAGAGGAAACGTACACACACACACATAGAGGAAACGCACACACACACACACAGAGAAAGCACGCACACACACACACACAGAGAAAGCACGCACACACACACACACACACACAGGAAAAACACACACACACACACACACAGAGAAAGCACACACACAAACTATCACACAAACACACACACACACTATCACACACACACACAAACTATCACAAACACACACAAACACTATCACACACACACACACACACACTATCACACACACACACACACACACACACAAAACGTTCTACCATCCTATCTGGTATCCGTTTCCATAAGGTTGAAAGTCGTGGGTTACAATTCTTCCAAGATATTCAGATCCCTTCCTACATCCCGTGCCCTCGACTCCTAACACTTAACTTAACACTTGTACATTTAAACCCCTTGTAACCCAGCAACCCAGAACCCAGAACCCAGAACCCAGCTACATAACCTTCAATCTTAACCCAGAACCCAGAACCCAGCTACATAACCTTCAATCTAACTCCTTGTAACCCAGCACCCAGCTACATAACCTTCAATCTTAACCCAGAACCCAGAACCCAGCTACATAACCTTCAATCTTAACCCAGAACCTAGAACCCAGCTACATAACCTTCAATCTTAACCCAGAACCTAGAACCCAGCTACATAACCTTCAATCTAACTCCTTGTAACCCAGAACCCAGCTACATAACCTTCAATCTTAACCCCTTGTAACCCAGCACCCAGCTACATAACCTTTGCTAAACCCCTTGTAACCCAGAACCTAGCTACATAACCTTCAAACTTAACCCAGAACCTAGAACCCAGCTACATAACCTTCAATCTAACCCCTTGTAACCCAGAACCCAGCTACATAACCTTCAATCTTAACCCAGAACCTAGAACCCAGCTACATAACCTTCAATCTAACCCTTGTAACCCAGAACCCAGCTACATAACCTTCAATCTTAACCCCTTGTAACCCAGCACCCAGCTACATAACCTTCAATCTTAACCCCTTGTAACCCAGAACCCAGCTACATAACCTTCAATCTTAACCCGAACCCAGAACCCAGCTACATAACCTTCAATCTAACTCCTTGTAACCCAGAACCCAGCTACATAACCTTCAATCTTAACCCCTTGTAACCCAGAACCCAGCTACATAACCTTCAATCTTAACCCAGAACCCAGAACCCAGCTACATAACCTTCAATCTAACCCTTGTAACCCAGAACCCAGCTACATAACCTTCAATCTTAACCCAGAACCCAGAACCCAGCTACATAACCTTCAATCTAACCCCTGTGTAACCCAGAACCCAGCTACATAACCTTCAATCTTAACCCGAACCCAGCAACCCAGCTACATAACCTTCAATCTAACCCCTTGTAACCCAGAACCCAGCTACATAACCTTAATCTTAACCCCTTGTAACCCAGAACCCAGCTACATAACCTTCAATCTTACCCCCTTGTAACCCAGAACCCAGCTACATAACCTTCAATCTTAACCCCTTGTAACCCAGAACCCAGCTACATAACCTTCAATCTTAACCCCTTGTAACCCAGAACCCAGCTACATAACCTTCAATCTTAACCCCTTGTAACCCAGCACCCAGCTACATAACCTTCAATCTTAACCCCTTGTAACCCAGAACCCAGCTACATAACCTTCAATCTTAACCCCTTGTAACCCAGAACCCAGCTACATAACCTTCAATCTTAACCCCTTGTAACCCAGAACCCAGCTACATAACCTTCAATCTTAACCCCTTGTAACCCAGAACCCAGCTACATAACCTTCAATCTTAACCCCTTGTAACCCAGCACCCAGCTACATAACCTTCAATCTTAACCCTTGTAACCCAGAACCCAGCTACATAACCTTGCTAAACCCCTTGTGACCCAGAACCCAGCTACATAACCTTCAATCTTAACCCCTTGTAACCCAGAACCCAGCTACATAACCTTCAATCTTAACCCTTGTAACCCAGAACCCAGCTACATAACCTTTGTTTAAAACCCCTTGTAACCCAGAAACCCAGCTACATAACCTGCAATCTTACCCTTGTAACCCAGACCCAGCTACATAACCTTCAATCTAACCCCTTGTAACCCAGAACCCAGCTACATAACCTTCAATCTTAACCCCTTGTAACCCAGAAACCCAGCTACATAACCTTCAATCTTAACCCCTTGTAACCCAGAACCCAGCTACATAACCTTCAATCTTAACCCCTTGTAACCCAGAACCCAGCTACATAACCTTCAATCTTAACCCCTTGTAACCCAGAACCCAGCTACATAACCTTCAATCTTAACCCCTTGTAACCCAGAACCCAGCTACATAACCTTCAATCTTAACCCCTTGTAACCCAGAACCCAGCTACATAACCTTTGCTAAACCCCTTGTAACCCAGAACCCAGCTACATAACCTTCAATCTTAACCCCTTGTAACCCAGAACCCAGCTACATAACCTTCAATCTTAACCCCTTGTAACCCAGAACCCAGCTACATAACCTTCAATCTAACCCCTTGTAACCCAGAACCCAGCTACATAACCTTATCTTAACCCTTGTAACCCAGAACCCAGCTACATAACCTTCAATCTAACCCCTTGTAACCCAGCACCCAGCTACATAACCTTCAATCTTAACCCCTTGTAACCCAGAACCCAGCTACATAACCTTCAATCTAACCCCTTGTAACCCAGAACCCAGCTACATAACCTTCAATCTTAACCCTTGTAACCCAGAACCCAGCTACATAACCTTCAATCTAACCCCTTGTAACCCAGAACCCAGCTACATAACCTTCAAACTTAACCCCTTGTAACCCAGAACCCAGCTACATAACCTTTGCTAAACCCCTTGTAACCCAGCACCCAGCTACATAACCTTCAATCTTAACCCCTTGTAACCCAGAACCCAGCTACATAACCTTCAATCTTAACCCCTTGAGACCCAGAACGTCATTTTCATTGTAATTTGGCTACCATTAGACGATTTTAATCACTACCACCACCACCACCTTACTGACACTCCAAATTCTTCTCCTTCTCCTCCTCCTCCCTTCCTTGTCCCACCTCCTTCCTCCTCCCACCTCCTTCCTCCTCCTCACCCCTCCCCCCTTCTTCCTCCGCCTATGGTATTTATACGATAATTATAAATGATCATATATCAGGTCACGCTGGGCAGCCGCAGCACCGCATGGGAGGCTCGGACTCCCACTAGTAAGGCTAAGGATCATTCATACTTGCTGGAATTATGGAAAGTTATGGAAAAATTTGAACTGTCCTGAAACGGGTCGAATTATCCGTTGTTTGAATGATACGGGTTCCATTTAGAGAGGGTTTACTGTGCCTACATCCACCTTTCATCCCCAGCCATGGAATTATCTAGCCTCCTTTGAACCCCTTCACGCCCAGATCTTTCCTTTGCTATGTAAAATTTCATGTTGTCGAGCCATAAAATTACGAAAACTAACTGAATATACCAAATGGGGAGGCGGTGGCGGAGTGGTTAGCATCTCCGACTGGCGTTCTCGCTGACCCGAGTTCGATCCCCGAAGAAACCCAAAACCTTTCTGCACCGTCGAGTGGCCTAAGAACACCCACATGCCCTGCCCATCAACTCTACCTTCGATTGCGAGTGCATGACCCCCGAGTGGAGGACACAGGGGGGCGGCATGAGCCTCTAATCACAGGCGTCACTATAACAATCCTGCCTGCGCCACCACGGGCGAGACCAACCATCAGAACCCTCAAGTGAACCTCCAGAGCCTGCCATCCGAGCCCTGGGTCACCACTGCCTACAGGCGCTATAGGCACAAATGTAAAAATAAAAATAAAATAAAAAAAAAGTTAGTGGACAAGGATACTTAACAGGTCATTCTATAAAATATTGCTTATAGTCACTAACAAATCGTCTAATGGTCAGAGCTGGGCGGAGCGCAAACGAAAGCGCAAATGTGCAAAAGCGCAATTTGCGCTCCATATAAAATATTTGCGCTTGCAAAACGCCGAAAATTTACGCTTTTGGAGTTTGCACTCTCCATATTTTATAACTCCGCAAATGTGCAAACTTAGCAGAAAAACTTTGCCGAGAAACTCAAATGACGTCAAATAAAAAAATTAAAAGATACGTCAAATATAGCATTTATATTTAAGTTTACTTGTTATTTAAAAAACGCTGCAGAAAAGAGCAAGCTCCTGCCACGGTCAGGCAAGGAGGCCGTTGTCCCAGGGGGACGGGGACGAGGAACTGGAGAATAACTTGCACTCCTGGACCCAGCTGGACGTCCAGGATAACGTGCCTCTGTCACCTCACATGTTTCCCATGGGGCACAGGCAGGTCTGGGTGGCCCTGGTCATCAGGCACAACACTCCAGTGCCCTCCTCAGCGGCGGTAGAGTGGCTGTTCAGCATGGGCTCAGACGTCATGAGGCCGAGGCCATGGAGTCTGACGGCCAAGACCTTGGAGAAGCTGGTGTTCCTCAAGGGTAACATGAACCTGCTCAAGGGTCGGTGGGAGCTGGAGGACAGTGACCAGGTAACCTCAAGGGTAACATGAACCTGCTCAAGGGTCGGTGGGAGCTGGAGGACAGTGACCACGAGGACTAATAGTACTATTGTGTATTTTCATTTGTCAACTATTTTGTGTTGTTTTGACAGTATTATCTTATTTTTTATATAAACTTGTGTTCAATAAATGCTTCAAATACTGTAAACATCAATCTTTTAATCATTTATACACTTTATAGTAATTTAACATAGAATTTTTCAGTTTGCAGACTAAAAAATGAGGTTTGGGCTTGCAACTTTTAGGTTGGCGCTTTAATTTTTTTTTATTTGCGGTAGTTGTTTTTTTGCGCTAGAAATTTGCACTTTTGCGCTCCGCCTTTTTTCGAGAATTTTGCACTTTGCGGATTCGATCGCGAAAATTTGCACTTTGCAGACTACGGAAAAAAAATTGCGCGCCCAGCTCTGCTAATGGTACCCAAATTACAATGGAAATTACGTTCTGGGCCTGAAGGGGTTAAAGCTATTGACTCTGTACTAACTACCTGACGACTGAGTCCAAAGAAGAGGTTAACAACTTACCTTATGAGCCCCAACACCCCGGGCCTGGTCTTGGCTACACACACCACCACCTTCCACAGCAGCAGTCCAGGCAGCGCTGTGTTAGTCTATCACAGGGCAGGGTCATATTCCCCCACACTCCCCTGTGGAGGGACATTTTCCTCCCTGGACGTAATTGCTTCCACTGAAATACAAAACATAATACTTACGAAACACTGATCAAAACCATGAACCCCTTCACGCCCAGATCTTTCCTTGGCTACAAAAAAAAATTGCGTGCGGAAAAAAAAAAAAAAAAAAAAAAAAAAAAAAAAAGTGTTGTTAGCCATAAAATAACGAAAAGTCACTAAATATACCACATTAGTTAGTGGACAAGGCTACTAAACAGGTCATAGCTATAAAACATTGCTTATAGTCACTAAAAATAGTCTGTTGTTAGCCATAAAATAACGAAGTCACTGAATATACCACATTAGTTAGTGGACAAGGCTACTAAACAGGTCATAGCTATAAAACATTGCTTATAGTCACTAAAAATCGTCTGTTGTCAGCCATAAAATAACGAAAAGTCACTGAATATACCACATGAGTTAGTGGACAAGGCTACTAAACAGGTCATAGCTATAAAACATTGCTTATAGTCACTAAAAATCGTCTGTTGTTAGCCATAAAATAACGAAAAGTCACTGAATACACCAAATGAGTTAGTGGACAAGGCTACTAAACAGGTCATAGCTATAAAACATTGCTTATAGTCACTAAAAATTGTCTGTTGTCAGCCATAAAATAACGAAAAGTCACTGAATATACCACAGTAGTTAGTGGACAAGGATACTAAACAGGTCATAGCTATAAAAACATTGCTTATAGTCACTACAAATCATCTAATGGTACCCAAATTACAATGGAAATTACGTTCTGGTTCCAAGGGGTTAAGAGTTTAGGTTAGTTTTACTGATACAGGTTGAAGTTCCCAAACTCGGCAACCTCGAGATCAGCGCCGAGCCGAGTAATGGAATTTTCCGACTTTTAGAACGTAGATATATTAAGGGGAAAAAAATGGTTTGGGAGCCATAATACCAATAACAGACCTGTAGAAGTACAAAAAAATAAACAGTGTACAACACAACTCTACAGTCACAACAACCACTGAACATAACACAACAAACAAATCGGCGGGAGAAACCCAGCGGCCTAGTGTGGTGGCACCCAGCGGCCGACCCGGCAACTACGCCCAGGGTTTTGGGTGTTCTGCCGGGTTTTGGAAAATCCGGAACCCTAGCCGAGTTTTGGGTGTTGCCGAGTTTGGGAACTTCAACTTGTAGTATTTTTCCTTCTGCTAAATTATACGATGAATGAATGAATGAACGATGAATAAAGGAAATGTTTAGGAAGAACCACTCTCACTCCTCTCTGGATGAAATAAAACTTCAGACTTCATTCACCTGTTCATATAAAACCTTGCACAACCTATTACTCTGTACATGTTATTACTGATTACTGACCTACAGGTAAGTATTAATTATCCGACCTTGGGGGGACTGAAGGTAGGTCGGATAATTGGAATAGTCGGATGTTCGGATATCACAGTAACCATAAACGTAAGGACAAAATGGTGTAGAACATAAACGATGCAGCTCTTGAAGGCCGAGCCAGTGGTAGACGTGAAAGTAAAATGCATGCATAAATAAAGCCACAAATCAATGTTTTCTATACAAAAAAAAAAACCGAAGTCAAATAAATGGCCAAAACAAGACACAATGTGGTGGTGAAAAAAGTCGGTTGTTTGGACAAGTCGGATGTTTGGAGGTCGGATGTTGGGAATTTGCCTGTATTGCTAACCTATAATACACGATAACAACATTTTATATATTTTTAAACATTTGTGCCTATAGCGCGTGTAGGCCTATAGCTCCAGGGGTGGGATGGCAGGCCCTGGAGGCACACTTGAGGGCTGTGATGGTTGGTCCTCGCCCGTGGTGGCAGGATTGTTATAGTGACGCCTGTGATTAGAGGCTCATGCCGCCCCCCTGTGTCCTCCCAGGCACTCGCAATCCAAGGCAGAGTTAATGGGTCAGCATGTGGGTGTTCTTAGGCCACTCGACGGTGCAGAAAGATTTTGCTTTTCGTCGGGGATCGAACTCGGGTCACCGAGAACGCCACTCGGAGACGCTCACCACTCTGCTGCCGCCTCCCCATATGGAGGAGAAACAACGACAACTCAATTTGTACGCCTCAAAACTTATAAGAGAATTAAGACAATGAGTAGGCTGCCCGTTTCTCCATCGTTGTGAAGATGCACACAACATAAACACCTTCCTTGCAGACAGTGAGTCAGCCCTGCGGCGTCCCTTGTGCCTAAACAAAATATGTGAAGGAGTTAAGGGAGGTCCAACAAGGGAACAATAATTACCTTTCTACCCTCCCCTTGCTCAGCTGTTGACGCCTCCCCTGCTCAGCTGTTGACGCCTCCCCCTGCTCAGCTGTTGACGCCTCCCCTTGCTCAGCTGTTGACGCCTCCCCCTGCTCAGGTGTTGACGCCTCCCCCCGCTCAGCTGTTGACGCCTCCCCCTGCTCAGCTGTTGACGCCTCCCCCTGCTCAGGTGTTGACGCCTCCCCCCGCTCAGCTGTTGACGCCTCCCCCTGCTCAGCTGTTGACGCCTCCCCCTGCTCAGGTGTTGACGCCTCCCCCTGCTCAGGTGTTGACGCCTCCCCCGCTCAGGTGTTGAAGGCGCCCCCCTCCACCACCTTGACGGAGGAGGGGTCAAAGGGCTGCCCCAGGAAAGGTGACCCCTCTGCTGTCCACGCCTCCCGAAGCACTGACTCCATCCTCTGCAGGGACACAACAGTAAATTAAATCCTCTGCAGGGACACAACAGTAAATTAAATCCTCTGCAGGGACACAACAGTAAATTAAATCCTCTGCAGGGACACAACAGCAAATTAAATCCTCTGCAGGGACACAACAGTAAATTAAATCCTCTGCAGGGACACAACAGTCAAATTAAATCCTCTGCAGGGACACAACAGTAAATTAAATCCTCTGCAGGGACACAACAGCAAATTAAATCCTCTGCAGGGACACAACAGTAAATTAAATCCTCTGCAGGGACACAACAGTAAATTAAATCCTCTGCAGGGACACAACAGTAAATTAAATCCTCTGCAGGGACACAACAGCAAATTAAATCCTCTGCAGGGAC
>JACEEZ010024628.1:62500-75000 GCA_016584305.1 Chionoecetes opilio
GTGCCAATGTCTAGGTTAGGTTAACATTTCCACGTCGGCGAAGTTCTAGATTGGTGTTTCGGCGAGAATTCCCATCAGCGACAGTTCCCTAAACCACTCATACCTGTCTGCCTCGGGTGACGCTGGGGGGCACAATCACCCGCACCTCCAGATCCTCAATGCTCTGGGTCCACGCGAGTCTCTCCAAGGCCGCCCCGTTCGTGGTGTCAAGGTTACAGCCGCCCTTCCTCCCTCCCGCCCTGCAAGATGAAACGTAACATGAAAGGATCGTACATAAGAACATAAGGAAGCTACAAGAGGCTGGGACATAAGAACATAAGAAACATAAGGAAGCTACAACATAAGAACATAAGAACATAAGGAAGCTACAACATAAGAACATAAGAACATAAGGAAGCTACAACATAAGAACATAAGGAAGCTACAAGAGGCTGGGAGACCTACACGTGGTAGTTCCTGTTACTTAACACTACCTACATCCACCTTTCATCCCCATCCATAACACTGTCCAGCCTCCTTTTAAAGCTCCCTATTGACTCCCCACTAACATAAGAACATAAGGAAGCTATAAGAGGCTGGGAGACCTACACGTGGTAGTTCCTGTTACTTAACACTACCTACATCCACCTTTCATCCCCATCCATAACACTGTCCAGCCTCCTTTTAAAGCTCCCTATTGACTCCCCACTAACATAAGAACATAAGGAAGCTACAAGAGGCTGTGAGACCTACACGTGGTAGTTCCTGTTACTTAACACTACCTACATCCACCTTTCATCCCCATCCATAACACTGTCCAGCCTCCTTTTAAAGCTCCCTATTGACTCCCCACTAACATAAGAACATAAGGAAGCTACAAGAGGCTGGGAGACCTACACGTGGTAGTTCCTGTTACTTAACACTACCTACATCCACCTTTCATCCCCATCCATAACACTGTCCAGCCTCCTTTTAAAGCTCCCTAATGACTCCACACTAACTACCTGTCTACTGAGTCCATGCCAATCATTTAACACACTATTTGTGAACCAGTTTCTCCCTATTTCGTTTTAAAATCTACACTTTTGAATATAAGGCGCCCTGATTGTAGGGACCTAATCCATAAAACAGCCCTGATTGTAGGGACCTAATCCATAAAACAGCCCTGATTGTAGGGACCTAATCCATAAAACAGCCCTGATTGTAGGGACCTAATCCATAAAACAGCCCTGATTGTAGGGACCTAATCCATAAAACAGCCCTGATTGTAGGGACCTAATCCATAAAACAGCCCTGATTGTAGGGACCTAATCCATAAAACAGCCCTGATTGTAGGGACCTAATCCATAAAACAGCCCTGATTGTAGGGACCTAATCCATAAAACAGCCCTGATTGTAGGGACCTAATCCACAAAACCACTGATTCTTGGGACCTGATCCACAACACTCACTCAGTAGGTCTGGGTGTGTTGTGTCCAGGTGTTGGTTGGCTTAGTTGATCGTGCGCTGGCCTGCCACTGTGCTCCACCCCCTCCTCTGCATCAGTACTCACTACTTCTTCAGCCACTGCTTCAGGTACTTCCCCAGGCTCTCTGTAATATTAAAAAAAATACATAAGAACAGAATAAGATAGGCAAGGAAGGGAAAGTTAGCCATGACGCACCATAAGAAAAGTTAGTTTAACCCTCTCACGCACCAAAAGTTTAACACACCATAAGAAAAGTTAGCTTAAACCTCTCACGCACCAAAAGTTTAATAAGTTTCTCCGTCCACTGCGAAATCCGTCTGGCTCTCGCTAAGGGGCCCCGCGGAATGGCCTGACCGTGCGGCGAAAACAAAATTCATGTTATCAATTTCACCGACGAGTATTCTTTTTTCCTGGCATTATTATATATCGTAGGTTTCGCAAGAGATTATTCTGCCTTACGAAAGAATAAAATAACAAGAAATGCAAATAAATAGCGGAATTTACCGACTCCGAAAAAAACATTGAGTAAAGAGAACTAAGAAATACTTACGTTCACCACTTCGTAGCTCAAAACTTCCCGAGTCAACTTTTTATGGTTTATATGCCAATAAAAGTGGATTTTTATGAGGATTCCAACGCTATCATTAGAATGTTCATATGGCCAGTAGTTCTTGAGGAAATGGAGGAAAACTGAAACACATGTTGGAAGACAGATTAAGCTACCAGTATAATGTAAACACCATAACACATTGCTAAGATGACCACTTTTTCCTCGCCAGTGACACTTTCTGCTGGAGGGTTTTCACTATTTCCTCGCCAGTGACACTTTCTGCTGGAGGGTTTTCACTTTTTCCTCGCCAGTGACACTTTCTGCTGGAGGGTTTTCACTATTTCCTCGCCAGTGACACTTTCTGCTGGAGGGTTTTCACTTTTTCCTCGCCAGTGACACTTTCTGCTGGAGCTTTATCACTCTTTCCTCGCCAGTGACACTTTCTGCTGGAGGGTTTTCACTTTTTCCTCGCCAGTGACACTTTCTGCTGGAGGGTTTTCACTTTTTCCTCGCCAGTGACACTTTCTGCTGGAGGGTTTTCACTTTTTCCTCGCCAGTGACACTTTCTGCTGGAGGGTTTTCACTTTTTCCTCGCCAGTGACACTTTCTGCTGGAGGGTTTTCACTTTTTCCTCGCCAGTGACACTTTCTGCTGGAGGGTTTTTTTTTTTTGTTTCACTCTTTCCTCGCCAGTGACACTTTCTGCTGGAGGTCTTTTCACTTTTTCCTCGCCAGTGACACTTTCTGCTGGAGGGTTTTCACTATTTCCTCGCCAGTGACACTTTCTGCTGGAGGGTTTTCACTCTTTCCTCGCCAGTGACACTTTCTGCTGGAGGGTTTTCACTTTTTCCTCGCCAGTGACACTTTCTGCTGGAGGGTTTTCACTTTTTCCTCGCCAGTGACACTTTCTGCTGGAGGGTTTTCACTTTTTCCTCGCCAGTGACACTTTCTGCTGGAGGGTTTTCACTATTTTCCTCGCCAGTGACACTTTCTGCTGGAGGGTTTTCACTTTTTCCTCGCCAGTGACACTTTCTGCTGGAGCGTTTTCACTTTTTCCTCGCCAGTGACACTTTCTGCTGGAGGGTTTTCACTATTTCCTCGCCAGTGACACTTTCTGCTGGAGGGTTTTCACTTTTTCCTCGCCAGTGACACTTTCTGCTGGAGGGTTTTCACTTTTTCCTCGCCAGTGACACTTTCTGCTGGAGGGTTTTCACTTTTTCCTCGCCAGTGACACTTTCTGCTGGAGGGTTTTCACTTTTTCCTCGCCAGTGACACTTTCTGCTGGAGGGTTTTCACTTTTTCCTCGCCAGTGACACTTCTTTCTGCTGGGAGGGTTTTCACTTTTTCCTCGCCAGTGACACTTTCTGCTGGAGGGTTTTCACTTTTTCCTCGCCAGTGACACTTTCTGCTGGAGGGTTTTCACTTTTTCCTCGCCAGTGACACTTTCTGCTGGAGGGTTTTCACTATTTCCTCGCCAGTGACACTTTCTGCTGGAGGGTTTTCACTTTTTCCTCGCCAGTGACACTTTCTGCTGGAGGGTTTTCACTTTTCCTCGCCAGTGACACTTTCTGCTGGAGGGTTTTCACTTTTTCCTCGCCAGTGACACTTTCTGCTGGAGGGTTTTCACTTTTCCTCGCCAGTGACACTTTCTGCTGGAGGGTTTTCACTTTTTCCTCGCCAGTGACACTTTCTGCTGGAGGGTTTTCACTTTTTCCTCGCCAGTGACACTTTCTGCTGGAGGGTTTTCACTTTTCCTCGCCAGTGACACTTTCTGCTGGAGGGTTTTCACTTTTTCCTCGCCAGTGACACTTTCTGCTGGAGGGTTTTCACTTTTTCCTCGCCAGTGACACTTTCTGCTGGAGGGTTTTCACTTTTTCCTCGCCAGTGACACTTTCTGCTGGAGGGTTTTCACTTTTTCCTCGCCAGTGACACTTTCTGCTGGAGGGTTTTCACTTTTTCCTCACCAGTGACACTTTCTGCTGGAGGGTTTTCACTTTTTCCTCGCCAGTGACACTTTCTGCTGGAGGGTTTTCACTTTTCCTCGCCAGTGACACTTTCTGCTGGAGGGTTTTCACTTTTTCCTCGCCAGTGACACTTTCTGCTGGAGGGTTTTCACTTTTCCTCGCCAGTGACACTTTCTGCTGGAGGGTTTTCACTTTTTCCTCGCCAGTGACACTTTCTGCTGGAGCTTTATCACTTTTTCCTCGCCAGTGACACTTTCTGCTGGAGGGTTTTCACTTTTTCCTCGCCAGTGACACTTTCTGCTGGAGGGTTTTCACTTTTTCCTCGCCAGTGATACTTTCTGCTGGAGCTTTATCACTTTTTCCTCGCCAGTGACACTTTCTGCTGGAGGGTTTTCACTTTTTCCTCGCCAGTGACACTTTCTGCTGGAGGGTTTTCACTTTTTCCTCGCCAGTGATACTTTCTGCTGGAGCTTTATCACTTTTTCCTCACCAGTGACACTTTCTGCTGGAGTTTTCACTTTTTCCTCGCCAGTGATACTTTCTGCTGGAGCTTTATCACTTTTTCCTCGCCAGTGACACTTTCTGCTGGAGCTTTTCACTTTTTCCTCGCCAGTGACACTTTCTGCTGGAGGGTTTTCACTTTTTCCTCGCCAGTGACACTTTCTGCTGGAGCGTTTTCACTTTTTCCTCGCCAGTGACACTTTCTGCTGGAGCGTTTTCACTTTTTCCTCGCCAGTGACACTTTCTGCTGAGGGTTTTCACTTTTTCCTCGCCAGTGACACTTTCTGCTGGAGGTTTTCACTTTTTCCTCGCCAGTGACACTTTCTGCTGGAGGGTTTTCACTTTTTCCTCGCCAGTGACACTTTCTGCTGGAGGGTTTTCACTTTTTCCCGCCAGTGACACTTTCTGCTGGAGGGTTTTCACTTTTTCCTCGCCAGTGACACTTTCTGCTGGAGGGTTTTCACTTTTTCCTCGCCAGTGACACTTTCTGCTGGAGGGTTTTCACTTTTTCCTCACCAGTGACACTTTCTGCTGGAGCTTTTCACTTTTTCCATCACCATCACTTTCATGGAGAATGATTCCTTTTACAAATGAGCTCTCAAAATCTCTTCACTTATATTTTCTTAGCCATTTTCTAACATTAACATCACTTCCCTGCGAAATAAAACAATTATTCTATTCACGGCCATCACTTTACATGGAGAATTTATAAATTCACCAAATTTCCTCTGACACTGTACTCAGGCTTTCCCGCTGGACACGATTTAAAGGAACCACAGTCTCCTCACAGAGAGGATCTGGACACGGGCCTTATCATTTCAATCCACCGGCACGAGAGTGATAATTAGTTTCATTTTATAGTAACACTTTTGACGGAGAAATTTTGACCAATTCTAATAACTATTTTTGGCGATTGTTTTAATAGTTTCTTACGCGATTCACGTCAAAAGCTCAGATTCCGTTTCGACGCGGATGGCGTTACGGTGCGTGCGAGGGTTAGAATAAAAATAAGACAGGAAATATTAAGAAAGTCAGCCCTAGATAGAAAGACTGATAAATGCAAACCTGGAGATGGGACCAGAGTGTAGCTCAGGCCCTGTAAAGACAACTAAGTACTATAGTCTATCTTATAGTTTTATCTATTTTTGTTATTAGTCAACTCTTTTTTACCAACTTCTAATTATAACAACTTTTTTTTATTAACACACACACACACACACACACACACCACACAACCACACACAACACCCCCCCCCACACACACACAACACCCCCCCCACACACACACACACCCCCCCACACACACACAACACCCCCCCCACACACACACAACACCCCCCCACACACACACACACCCCCCCCACACACAACCCTTCCTTACCTACCACACAACTAACAAACACACACACCCCAACACACACATACACTACACATATCACACACTTTTGATCTATCTTACCTAAGCTACACTTTATATAACAACACACACACACACACACACACACAGTAACGCACCCCAGGCCGCAGCTGTCCACCGTCTGCCGCAGCTGCTCCAAGGCCCGCTGTTCCTCCTGGTAGCGCTGCCGCCACCTACAGAAGGACTGACTCACCAGGTGCTCCCCGGAGATGCCACCACCACCACCGCCATACGCCTGTTCCCTGGGGGGGGGGGGGGGGGGGACAAGATGCACTTCAGATTCAAGATTCAGTGCAGCAGAACTGATCAAGTGTAACAACTTTAATTCTAAGCATTTTTTCTCTAGTACTACCCTAGATAACACTATAGTCGCCAGTCACTCGCCACTGCACTAATGTCGGCCTTAACAATATATTATCAATTTTAGCATCACTACAGCCTTGTATGTGCCACTGAAGATGATACACAGTAGTTTATATTATGTACATCACACTACATGTCTTCAGTGGCACATACAAGTCTGTAGTGATGCTAAATCGTAATATATTGTTAAGGCCGACATTAGTGCAGTGGCGAGTGACTGGCGACTATAGTGTTATCTACGGTAATAGTTACACTGAAAACTGATTCCAGATTCGTGTTCAGCATGCCCGAAAACTGCTTGGAACAAATTTTCAAGCAAATCTATTTTTTGTTTCAATCTAGCTAGCAATGCCTGTCATATTGTTATGTCTTGTAGTAAGTTTTGTCTAATTTGTGGTTTTTAAGGACTATCTGGAAGTATAAAAATAGTCCTATAGATCTACCAAATACTGTACTTACGGGCATCGGCGAGCCAGGAAGCCGAAGACAGCATTGAGGAAGGCGGGCAGGCTGTGACCTTCTTCAGCCATGACCTGCGCCAGGCTGTGGTCGTGAGGCCCCGCAGGCTCAGGCGTGCTGGCGGGGTTCATGGTGGATACTGGGGCACTGGGCAGATTAAAAAAAAAAAAAAAAAATAATAATAATTATTAAAAAAAAAAAAAAAAAAAAAAAAAAAAAAAAAAAAAACAGGGGGCTGCAGTCAGTTCGTACACAAGTTGTTTCGTACACCAGTGGATTCGTACACCAAAAAGTTGTTTTATAGGTAAGGGATGCTGGGGTACAGTCAGTTCGTACACAAGTTGTTTCGTACACCAGTGGATTCGTACACCAAAAAGTTGTTTTATAGGTAAGGGATGCTGAGGTACAGTCAGTTCGTACACAAGTTGTTTCGTACACTAGTAGATTCGTACACCAAAAAGTTGTTTCGTAGTCTATATAAAACCATAGCCGTTTCGTACACTCAGCTCAGAGTTCAACTTGATTACTAGAGTTACGAAACGACTTCAGCTTGCCCAACAGATATGTACGAAAATACTCCAAATCAGTGTAGGAAACAACTAACAAAACCTGGGTACGAAACAACTTGTGTACGAAACTCCCTGTAACCGATACAGTACACCGTCAGGCAGTGAGGGGACACACACACACACACCACACACACAGCTGTCATAAGAACATAATAAGGTAATAATGGACGAGAGTTTCACGTTCGTTTTCAGAGACACCAACTATTTTTTCTTGGCCTACAATAGGTGCTTGTTCTAATGGTGCTAGTTTTATTTTGCGCAAACCAGAAAAAAAAAAAAAAAAAAAAAAAAAATGAAACCTAACCTAACTTTACAGATTTTAAAGAAACCTAACCTAACCTAACCTTAACCACAAAATATACTTTTTTTTTTTTTTTTTTTTGGGTTTGCGCAAAATAAAACTAGCACCATTAGAACAAGCACCTATTGTAGGCCAAGAAAAAGTAGTTGGTGTCTGAAAACGACCGTGAAACTCTCCTCCATATTAACCAAAAATAGTTGGTGTCTCTGAAAACGACCGTGACGTACTAATTACATCGTGTCGGACATACTAATTACATTGTTTATATATGCGGCCGTACCTATCATCCTATGTACACCGTTCCTGTTACTTAAAACACTAACTACATCCACCTTTCATCCCCATCCATAACACTGTCCAGCCTCCTTTTAAAGCTCCCTAATGACTCCCCACTGATTACTACAACATCCACTACTACTACTACTACTACATCCATAACACTGTCCAGCCTCCTTTTAAAGCTCCCTAATGACTCCCCACTGACTACTACAACATCCACTACTACTACTACATCCATAACACTGTCCAGCCTCCTTTTAAAGCTCCCTAATGACTCCCACTGACTACTACAACATCCACTACTACTACTACTACTACATCCATAACACTGTCCAGCTCCTTTTAAAGCTCCCTAATGACTCCACACTGACTACTACAACATCCACTACTACTACTACTACTACATCCATAACACTGTCCAGCCTCCTTTTAAAGCTCCCTAATGACTCCACACTGACTACTACAACATCCACTACTACTACTACATCCATAACACTGTCCAGCTCCTTATAAAGCTCCCTAATGACTCCACACTGACTACTACAACATCCACTACTACTACTACTACTACATCCATAACACTGTCCAGCCTCCTTATAAAGCTCCCTAATGACTCCACACTGACTACTACAACATCCACTACTACTACTACTACTACATCCATAACACTGTCCAGCCTCCTTTTAAAGCTCCCTAATGACTCCACACTGACTACTACAACATCCACTACTACTACTACTACTACATCCATAACACTGTCCAGCCTCCTTTTAAAGCTCCCTAATGACTCCACACTGACTACTACAACATCCACTACTACTAACTACTAACATCCATAACACTGTCCAGCCTCCTTATAAAGCTCCCTAATGACTCCACACTGACTACTACAACATCCACTACTACTACTACTACTACATCCATAACACTGTCCAGCCTCCTTTTAAAGCTCCCTAATGACTCCACACTGACTACTACAACATCCACTACTACTACTACTACTACATCCATAACACTGTCCAGCCTCCTTTTAAAGCTCCCTAATGACTCCACACTGACTACTACAACATCCACTACTACTACTACTACTACATCCATAACACTGTCCAGCCTCCTTATAAAGCTCCCTAATGACTCCACACTGACTACTACAACATCCACTACTACTACTACTACTACATCCATAACACTGTCCAGCCTCCTTATAAAGCTCCCTAATGACTCCACACTGACTACTACAACATCCACTACTACTACTACTACTACATCCATAACACTGTCCAGCCTCCTTTTAAAGCTCCCTAATGACTCCACACTAACTACCCCAAGACTGAGTCCATGCCAATTGTAGTGCTATGAATACCTACCAGGCTACCGTAGACGACTGCTTGCCAAGTGGCTGACTGTTGTTGTTTTATTGTTTTTATTTTGTAGACAGAGAAGAGGTCTGGGGCTGGGATGCTGTCAGGATCGCCTAGGTTTAAACAAAAAAAACCTAACCTGTCCTAACCTAACCTGACCTAACCTAGCCTGACCTAACCTAACCTAACCCTACTGGACTTAGTTTTTCTCAAGAACCTGCATTAGAAATTAGAAAGAACTAGAATTTTAATATCGGCCCTGTAGGTAGGCAAAGTAAGGATCGGCACTCATTAAAATCTAAACAGATGTGTTAAGGACAGTAAAGGTTGATTCACACGGGCGTTTTTTTCGGCATTTTTATAGGACGAGAAGTCGGTCTCTTGAAAGACCGAGCGATCGGTGAGTGATTTTTGTTGAAAACCTATTGCGATCATGACACCAGACCCAGACCCAGACCCCTTCTCGTCAGATAAAAATGCCGAAAAAACGCCATTGTGAATCAGCCTTAAGTATATAACACGTAGAGCCAACATTAGGGTCAGCTTAGCGTGGAGCCTTATTATTCTTAAGATTTTCCATCCGATGTGGTTTCGGGGGGCAGCCTTTGCTCGGGCCTCATGACGTATTTTACACTTTCTTTGTCGCTGATCTGTCTTTTCTATTGTGTTGACGGAAATTTGGGGTAACTGGTCTGGGGTATTATAACTCGTCAACGTTACTTGAATGATATTATTTGGGGATGATTTGATAAATGATTACAACTTGACGGGAGGATGTAACTTAGTCTTCTGACTTCACTATCTGATTGTAGTGTGACCACTTCTCACTACGGAGAGTACTGAACAAGGGGGTATACTTAAGGGGAGGGATAATAAGTTTTAGGTTAGGAATTAGCTGCCACCAGCCCTGGCGAGTATTTCGCTATGATTACTCCCGGGGCACGTTAGATTAATATTAATACTAGATTGATCTTGGTAGTCGTGGTCGGTACTAGGGGTTATACCTAGTAAAGGCGGAACTCTTTTGGAAGTGTGGGGAATTATTTTCCTAACTCAGAATAATCACCTGGGTTTTCATAATAACACAAGAACTATATTTGTAAATGAAATCCTATTTATTTTGTAAACATGGTAAGTCTCTCACTTGAGATCATCTTCAGCATATCAGGGTTAACACTATATCGAGAAAACTCTACTCTGACATAAGAAATGCGACTTCACGCTCTGACCTAGGAATCTCCCTTAGTGATGAGATAAAGCTCTTCTGAGCATAAAACCTCCTTCACTAGAATTTCTATTCAGTGCATTGCCCTACACTAGGTAACATAATACTTAATATTTATAAATCACACCTGGAAGATAGGTATCTAATAGAGAAAGAATATGGCGAGACAGTGTTGTGTGTGTGTTACAGTAAAACCATGTGGCTTTCTGAAGGAGACACGGACAGCCTGCAACGACGCGAAGAGACGAATGACTCGTTGGGGCCTCGTGGGCTTCCCGCACCAAAATGGAACTTGTTTGGAAAGTTCTCACCGTGACTTCAGATGAAAACTTATAATCCCGAAATAACTATTTAAGTAATGAAAACTCGCGTACCTCAGAAAAGACTGTCCCTAATACCAACCAGTTACTTTGATGTAGAAGAATTTAATATTTTTAACCTAATATTCAAGAAGGATGGTTTTATATGTAATGTCGACAATCCGAACACCTATTTCAGAGTGAAGTGGTATTGAAGACTTGCTTAGATTTTTGGTGGGCTTTAATTTTAGCGGGGATCCTTACTATAACGCCCATATATGACCATAACCGATAACGATAGGGATTATTTTGAAGGACGTTAAGACTCTGGGAGAGTTCCTTGGTCTGACCAGATGGCTGGCAAAAGATAAAAAGAACTGACATCATTAGTTATCACTGATCGCAGAATAATTATCCCACGAATTTGGACTCGCATACGGCATGTGAGGGAGAGAGAGGGTGTGAAAGAAGGAAGAAAGGAAATGGCGGAAGAAGGATAGAAGATAAACAAAATGGTGGTAATGATAGCAGGGCGATGAGTCACCCGTGAGACATAGAGAAAAAAATTACCTACTGACAAGACATAGCTCGGGAATTTATAATAATAATTCTCATACTATCATCTCCCGAATAATGGGCATTACACTATTTCATTTGTTACTGTTTTGTCCCTGTCACTTTCTTTTCCACTTTACTTTCGGTCCCTTGTTATTGATCACCTATGCACTTAACTTCACTTGAATTGCTCTGTTGTAGCTTTTTTCTCTCTTAGTTTCCAAAAGTTATGTATCACCTCCTTAATGTTTCTTCTTTCTTCTTTACTTTGAAACTCCAATAGAACACTTCCTATGATACTCTCTTTGTCCTCCTCGTACGGTTGTTGTAGTCTATAAATGTTCTTCCTGTCTTCTCGATATCCTATTATATATATCCATGCTGGCAAATTTTTCACACCGCGTTCGTAACCAGTCTTCAAATGCTCTCCCCTCCTTCCTTAATAGGTCAAAAGAACCCTATATAACCTGGTAATGATGATGTTATAAATAAGTCTCTATAAAAGAATGGATAAAACAGACATAGAGGCAAAAATAATGATGAAATGGCGAAATAAAATATGTTCGTAGCCTTCACAACAACAGTGTCTCTCTGTCTGTCGTCTGAGCATCGCCGAGGCAGCCCGTGTTACTCCTCATATAACCACTTTTCCCCTTGTTACTACTGCTGTTAGGAGTTATGTAGTGTTACCGACCGTAGTGTTACATATGTGGTAACGTGTGTGCGAGATGTTGACTATGCCATTTCAGCCGTGGGTGCAGAGAAGAGGAAGGAAATGTGAGTATTAATCCATGTTATTTTGTTTTGATCAGCCTGGCGACATTAGTGCAGGGGACCCTTACATAGCCCTGAATATTGCAAGGGGACCCGTAAATTGAGGTAAACAGCAGAAGAAAATAAGAGAAATAAGATACGTGAAGCCAGAAATACCCAGTGTTTACCTGTTTATTGTGCATATATTGTCTTTGTCAATGGGTAATATCATGCAATACAGCCCCACGCCCTGTCTTACCCCTTAAATAGCCTTGAATATTGCAAGGGAAGCCGTAAATTGAGGTATAAATATAAGAATAAGGGTAAATTTCCAATATGGCCGCTGTGACGTCATCAGGAGCTCCTCTTGATCTTGACATCCAACGCGAGACTGAAACTATTCCCGCCATAATCCAAAACATCAAATAATTAATAAATCAACACGAATAAAGTAAAAT
>JACEEZ010024628.1:82500-90000 GCA_016584305.1 Chionoecetes opilio
TCACGAGTCTCCAATCCTTCAGAGTCCTTCACGAGTCTCCTATCCTTCAGAGTCCTTCACGAGTCTCCAATCCTTCAGAGTCCTTCACGAGTCTCCAATCTTTCAGAGTCCTTCACGAGTCTCCAATCCTTCAGAGTCCTTCACGAGTCTCCAATCCTTCAGAGTCCTTCACGAGTCTCCAATCCTTCAGAGTCCTTCACGAGTCTCCAATCCTTCAGAGTCCTTCACGAGTCTCCAATCCTTCAGAGTCCTTCACGAGTCTCCAATCCTTCAGAGTCCTTCACGAGTCTCCAATCCTTCAGAGTCCTTCACGAGTCTCCAATCCTTCAGAGTCCTTCACGGGCCTCTTCGCTCCTTCACGCATCCTATCCTACAGGAGTCATAGGAGGGCATTAGAAGTCCCACAGGATTGCTATAGTATTCCTAGGTTTTTATAAGTACTTTGACAATCGCATGGGTGGCTCAAATAGGGATTAATAATACTAATACTAATACTGATCGTTGTATTGAAGTAATGATTAATCTAGCAATGCCTGTCATATTGTTATGTCTTGTAGTAAGTTTTGTCTAATTTGTGGTTTTTAAGGACTATCTGGAAGTATCATGTCATTGTGAATTGGCTGAAATAGGGACTTCTAATCATTGTAACTGAAAACTGACTCCAGATTCGTGTTCAGCATGCCCGATAACTGCTAGGAACTCATTTTCAAGCTAATCTTTTTAGAGAGAAAAAGAGAGAGAGAGAGAGAGAGAGAGAGAGAGAGAGAGAGAGAGAGAGAGAGAGAACAAAGAGAGAGAGAACAAAGAGAGAGAGAACAAAGAGAGAGAACAAAGAGAGAGAGAGAGAGAGAGAGAGAGAGAGAGAGAGATAACACCTCACACTATACCATATACACCAGGAACCACCACCATCACCCACCACCACCACCACCACCAACAACAACAACAACAACAACCACCACATTCGCCATTCAAGAGGCCCCCCGGATCAAGAGTGAACCCCGAGAGGCCCCTGAGTGGGAGTGCCCCGGTGCCCCTCAGCCCACCTGGTTCACCGAGAAGGGCCTCCTCATGCCCCTCGCCAAGCCCCCGGAGGCCCTGCTGGAAGGACAAGACACAGAGGATGGGCGGGAGGAGGTGACACGATTTAGAGTGAAGGTAGGGGGGGGGTGTGGGTGTGGGTGTGTGTGGGTGTGGGTGGGTGTGTGGGTGTGGGTGTGTGTGTGTGGGTGTGGATGTGGGTGGGTGTGGGTGGGGTGTGGGTGAATCTGGCATATAGAAACCAGAAAATGAAAATATGAAGGGAAAAAAAAATATCAGGAAAAAAAGTTTATTACTCACTGTATCAAAATTTGGACCCGAAAATAAATAGAAAAGCAAAATTCTTGAAGAAAAAAAAGGCATATACCATCAGAATCTTGTGTGTGTGTGTGTGTGTGTGTGGGTGTGTGTGTGTGTGGGTGTGGGTGTGTGGTGTGTGGGTGTTGGGTGTGTGGGTGGGTGGGTGTGGGTGTTGGGTGTAGGTGTGGGTGTGTGGTGTGGGTGTGGGTGGGTTTGCGTGTGTGTGTGTGGTGTAGGTGTGTGGGTGGGTGTGGTGTGTGTATGTGTGGGTGTAGATGGGTGTGTGTGGGTGTAGATGGGTGTGTGTGTGTGTGTGGGTGTAGGTGTGTGTGTGGGTGTGTTTGTGTGTGTGTGGTGGGTGTGGGTGTGGGTATTTTCTTGGTTGGATTGATCTTTTAGGAGTAGTAATATCTCTCTCTCTCTCTCTCTCTCTCTCTCTCTCTCTCTCTCTCTCTCTCTCTCTCTCTTCATCTCCTTCTCTCTCTCTCTCTCTCCTCTCTCTCTCTCTCATCTCTCTCTCTCTCTCCCCCCCCCCCCCCCCCCCCGCAGATAAACCCCAAGGAAGAAGTAACAGTCAAGGAAGAAATGTTTGAGGATATACTAGAAGAACAATTCTCTATACAAGAAGACGAGGAGGAGGAGGAGCTTATAGACACTGAGTATAACGAAGAGGAGGAGGAAGAGGAGGAGGAAATGGACTACTTAGAGAAGATACGGCCCTCCCTCTTCCCTCCCCCCACTTCTGAACCTCCCATCTGCCTTCCCTCTGAGCCAAACATCATGAAACACACCACTAAAAAGTATGTACTATTTTACACTACTAACTCCTTCACGCCCAGATCTTTCCTTGGCTATATAAAATCATCTGTTGTTAGCCATGAAACTACGAAAAGTCACTGAATATACCACATTAGTTAGTGGGCAAGGCTACTAAACAGGTCATAGCTATAAAATATTGCTTATAGTCACTAAAAATTGTCTGTTGTTAGCCATGAAATAACGAAAAGTCACTGAATATACCACATTAACTAGTGGACAAGGCTACTAAACAGGTCATAGCTATAAAACATTGCTTATAGTCACTAGAAATCGTCTGTTGTTAGCCATAAAATAACGAAAAGTCACTGAATATACCAAATTAGTTAGTGGACAAGGCTACTAAACAGGTCATAGCTATAAAATATTGCTTATAATCATTAAAATCGTCTAATGGTACCCAAATTACAATGGCAATTACGTTCTGGGCCTCAAGGGGTTAACCTAAATACTATGCTTAATCCATACATATGTAACTATAGTCTAATCTTTTTTACGAGGAGAAAATTCCATTCTATCCTAAGGTCTCATGCTTAACCCCGTGAGACCCAGAACGTAATTGCCATTGTAATTTGGGTGCCATTAGACGATTTTTAGTGACTATAAGCAATGTTTTATAGCTATGACCTGTTTAGTATCCTTGTCCACTAACTCATGTGGTATATTCAGTGACTTTTCGTTATTTTATGGCTAACAACAGACCATTTGTAGTGACTATAAGCAATGTTTTATAGCTATGACCTGTTTAGTATCCTTGTCCACTAACTCATGTGGTATATTCAGTGACTTTTCGTTATTTTATGGCTAACAACAGACGATTTGTAGTGACTATAAGCAATATTTTATAGCTATGACCTGTTTAGTAGCCTTGTCCACTAACTAATGTGGTATATTCAGTGACTTTTCGTTATTTTATGGCTGACAACAGACGATTTGTAGTGACTATAAGCAATGTTTTATAGCTATGACCTGTTTAGTAGCCTTGTCCACTAACTCATGTGGTATATTCAGTGACTTTTCGTTATTTTATGGCTGACAACAGACGATTTGTAGTGACTATAAGCAATGTTTTATAGCTATGACCTGTTTAGTATCCTTGTCCACTAACTACTGTGGTATATTCAGTGACTTTTCGTTATTTTATGGCTGACAACCAGACGATTTGTAGTGACTATAAGCAATGTTTTATAGCTATACCTGTTTAGTATCCTTGTCCACTAACTCATGTGGTATATTCAGTGACTTTTCGTTATTTTATGGCTGACAACAGACAATTTTTAGTGACTATAAGCAATGTTTTATAGCTATGACCTGTTTAGGTATCCTTGTCCACTAACTCATGTGGTATATTCAGTGACTTTTCGTTATTTTATGGCTGACAACAGACCATTTTTAGTGACTATAAGCAATGTTTTATAGCTATGACCTGTTTAGTATCCTTGTCCACTAACTACTGTGGTATATTCAGTGACTTTTCGTTATTTTATGGCTGACAACAGACGATTTGTAGTGACTATAAGCAATGTTTTATAGCTATAACCTGTTTAGTATCCTTGTCCACTAACTCATGTGGTATATTCAGTGACTTTTCGTTATTTTATGGCTGACAACAGACAATTTTTAGTGACTATAAGCAATGTTTTATAGCTATGACCTGTTTAGTATCCTTGCCCACTAGCTAATGTGGTATATTCAGTGACTTTTCGTTATTTTATGGCTGACAACAGATAATTTCATATAGCCAAGGAAAGATCTGGGCGTGAAGGGGTTAAAATAATGCCCATGTTAAATGACAGCTGTATTTTATCATAGTTAACCCTAGTATCAGGTAAACATAGGCATCATTTTTAGCATGAGACCTTACGATAGAATGGAATTTTTGCCTCGTTAAAAAAAATAGACTATTATGTAAGATTTATTTATTTTTATTAGTTATTTCTTTATTTTTTTCTTATCTTTTCTTAAATATTTGATGGATCTTTCAGTCTACCGTAGATAACAGTGAAGTCGCCACCTACAGTGAAGTCGCCAGGCGCCAAATATTACGAATTATAGCATCACTACTGATTTTTGTATGCCACTGAAGATGATACACAGTAGTTTATATCATGACTGTATAATCTACCCTGTTTCAGCATTGTTTTATGCTTTGTAGCTCCAAATATAACTGTTGCGCATTTTGCTTCTCACGTTTTTCTTCGCGCGACGACAGACAGCAGCTGATCACCTTTCGGGCGGCAGGACACAGACTTGCCAGATCTTTTAAACTTGAATAGAATTTATTTGCACGTTGGCAGAGGAATTTATATATCCAAGCATCTTCCGCAGCTAATATATATAGAGACTTGTTTTACTTTACCTCTAATTTCCCTGAATTCCCCAGAGTGGCGACTCAACTGTTGGGTTAAAATACTAGCTGGCGACTTTACTGTAGTAGGTATAGTGAGGTCGCCACTCGGTTTTATTTTTTGGTAATTTGTTCATTTATAGCCCTAATATGACACGAAGAAAAACACAAATGACACAGACTCTCCAGTAAGACCCTTCTAACTTTCCTGAAATCATGGATGTACAAATGTAACTATTAACGCCACCACACGTCTGTACATAACAAAGAAACCTTGAACTGGCGACTTCACTGTTATCTACGGTAGACAGATAGACATTGTAGATAAAAGGTCATTATAGAATAGGTCAATAGGAGGTCAGATAAGGTCATATATAGAAAAATAGACAATATAATCAATCAATCTATCAGTCTGTCATTTGAACAATTACTCAATTACTTAAATTACATGCAATTACTTAACCCCTTCACGCCCAGATCTTTCCTTGGCTATATAAAATCGTCTGTTGTTAGCCATAAAATAACGAAAAGTCACTGAATATACCCAATTAGCTAATGGACAAGGCTACTAAACAGGTCATAGCTATAAAACATTGCTTATAGTCACTAAAAATCGTCTAATGGTACACAAATTACAATGGCAATTACGTTCTGGGTCTCAAGGGGTTAATCAGAGGCATTATTTTAAGCATGAGACCTTAAGTTAAGATAGCATGGAATTTTTGCCTCGGTAAAAAAAATGGACAATTGTGTAAGATTATTAGTAGTAGTAGTAGTAGTAGTAGTAGTAGTAGTAGTAGTAGTAGTAGTAGTATTAGTATTAGAGGCGTCCCGCATTAGAAGGGCCGCTCAGACCATTCTGCCAAAATCGATATTACAGTGTATATCACTCTATTGAGGTCTTAACTTTCGTCTGGGAGTGGATGAGTGTCCTGTCAGTAAGGTCGAACATCTTTACAAGGAGAAAATAAATATTATGTTTAGTCGACCATCGATGCAGACGTAAGACGCTGATGAGCAAATATTCCGCGTTAGAAGGGCTGCCCATCCAGGAGGAGTGGCCGTTATAATTCGGAAAATTTCCTCGGGGATATTCCGTATTAGATGGGCCGCTGACTCCAGTGAAGGGAGGATCGGCCTATCAGAGCCCTCCCCTCCCCTCCCCTCTGATAACGGGACGCTCTCAGATAATGGGAGCAGGGTTGGCATTTGGTATTGAAGCACCGTGATTGCTATTAGACTTCAATTTGGTATTGAAACTAAAGAAATTTGGTATTGAAACTAAAGAAATTTGGTATTGAAACTAAAGAAATTTGGTATTGAAACTAAAGAAATTTGGTATTGAAACTAAAGAAATTTGGTATTGAAACTAAAGAAATTTGGTATTGAAACTAAAGAAATTTGGTATTGAAACTAAAGAAATTTGGTATTGAAACTAAAGAAATTTGGTATTGAAACTAAAGAAATTTGGTATTGAAACTAAAGAAATTTGGTATTGAAACTAAAGAAATTTGGTATTGAAACTAAAGAAATTTGGTATTGAAACTAAAGAAATTTGGTATTGAAACTAAAGAAATTTGGTATTGAAACTAAAGAAATTTGGTATTGAAACTAAAGAAATTTGGTATTGAAACTAAAGAAATTTGGTATTGAAACTAAAGAAATTTGGTATTGAAACTAAAGAAATTTGGTATTGAAACTAAAGAAATTTGGTATTGAAACTAAAGAAATTTGGTATTGAAACTAAAGAAATTTGGTATTGAAACTAAAGAAATTTGGTATTGAAACTAAAGAAATTTGGTATTGAAACTAAAGAAATTTGGTATTGAAACTAAAGAAATTTGGTATTGAAACTAAAGAAATTTGGTATTGAAACTAAAGAAATTTGGTATTGAAACTAAAGAAATTTGGTATTGAAACTAAAGAAATTTGGTATTGAAACTAAAGAAATTTGGTATTGAAACTAAAGAAATTTGGTATTGAAACTAAAGAAATTTGGTATTGAAACTAAAGAAATTTGGTATTGAAACTAAAGAAATTTGGTATTGAAACTAAAGAAATTTGGTATTGAAACTAAAGAATTTGGTATTGAAACTAAAGAAATTTGGTATTGAAACTAAAGAAATTTGGTATTGAAACTAAAGAAATTTGGTATTGAAACTTAAAGAAATTTGGTATGAAACTAAAGAAATTTGGTATTGAAACTAAAGAAATTTGGTATTGAAACTAAAGAAATTTGGTATTGAAACTAAAGAAATTTGGTATTGAAACTAAAGAAATTTGTATTGAAACTAAAGAATTTGGTATTGAAACTAAAGAAATTTGGTATTGAAACTAAAGAAATTTGGTATTGAAACTAAAGAAATTTGGTATTGAAACTAAAGAAATTTGGTATTGAAACTAAAGAAATTTGGTATTGAAACTAAAAAAATTTGGTATTGAACGATAAATAAATAAATAAAATAAATAAACAAATAAATAAAAATAACAAAGGACACACACACACACACACACACACACACACACACACACACACACACACACACACACACACACACACACACACACACACACACACACACACACACACAGTTCAACCTCCCCAGTAAACAACTAGTAATTAAAAATGTAATAATTGTTTTCATAATCTATTACTTTATTTTTTTTTTTTTTTATCTGTGCAGCATGATTCTGTTTTCATGGTCAGCCTGCAGACCCGCGACGCCAGGATTGTTAAGATTTATAAGGCTAATAATAAATAGTCATTAGTTACGGCCGCGCCAACCAAATAGCGAGCCACGACAACTATCTTTTGTATCTTCCAAGGCCTGGTTCCCACGCATCTCTTTCGTGACTGGTACGCGTCTCATACAAGTCCGCATTACGCAGCAACAGAAAACGTCTGAAATTACGAAAACATGACGTTTTCTCATTAGTTTTTTTTTATTTTTTTTTATTTTTATTTTGCCTATGGCGCTGGTAGACATTTGAGGGTG
>JACEEZ010024628.1:95000-107500 GCA_016584305.1 Chionoecetes opilio
CGATTTGTGCTTAACGATTCCGGTATCGATTTGTGCTTAACGATTCCGGTATCGATTTGTGCTTAACGATTCCGGTATCGATTTGTGCTTAACGATTCCGGTATCGATTTGTGCTTAACGATTCCGGCATCGATTTGTGCTTAACGATTCCGGTATCGATTCCGGTATCGATTTGTGCTTAACGATTCCGGTATCGATTCCGGCATCGATTTGTGCTTAACGATTCCGGTATCGATTCCGGCATCGATTTGTGCTTAACGATTCCGGTATCGATTCCGGTATCGATTTGTGCTTAACGATTCCGGTATCGATTCCGGCATCGATTTGTGCTTAACGATTCCGGTATCGATTCCGGTATCGATTTGTGCTTAACGATTCCGGTATCGATTTGTGCTTAACGATTCCGGTATCGATTTGTGCTTAACGATTCCGGTATCGATTTGTGCTTAACGATTCCGGCATCGATTTGTGCTTAACGATTCCGGTATCGATTTGTGCTTAACGATTCCGGCATCGATTTGTGCTTAACGATTCCGGTATCGATTTGTGCTTAACGATTCCGGTATCGATTTGTGCTTAACGATTCCGGTATCGATTTGTGCTTAACGATTCCGGTATCGATTTGTGCTTAACGATTCCGGTATCGATTCCGGCATCGATTTGTGCTTAACGATTCCGGTATCGATTCCGGCATCGATTTGTGCTTAACGATTCCGGTATCGATTTGTGCTTAACGATTCCGGTATCGATTTGTGCTTAACGATTCCGGTATCGATTCCGGCATCGATTTGTGCTTAACGATTCCGGTATCGATTTGTGCTTAACGATTCCGGTATCGATTCCGGCATCGATTCCTCTCGCGCGCTGGCGCCTGGAGGCTGGCAGGGAGCTGTTTCGATTCCATTGCCCGTAGCTTTTACGATTCATACTGCCTTCTACGCTTGTTACCTACATTTTATGGAGCTATTATTATTATTATTATTATTATTATTATTATTATTATTATTATTACTCTTATTATAATTATTATTATTATTATCATTATCATTACTCTTATTATTATTATTATTATTATTATTATTATTATTATTATTATTATTACTCTTATTATAATTATTATTATTATTATCATTATCATTACTCTTATTATTATTATTATTATTATTATTATTATTATTATTATTATTAGTAGTAGTAGTAGTAGACTCCTCAGTCAAATGCAAGTCCTCCTCAGGAGCACTGATGGGGACATGGGGACATTCACTGTCGATTTGGGGACTTATGAGGCTTCTTAAAAAAAATGTATTTTATCGCTTAAAATAAAATGATTGATATGAAGGTTAAAAGAAAACATGAGGTTAAAGGAACTACCACCTGTAGGCCGCGCGGCCTCTTGTAGCTTCCTTATTTTCTTATGTTTTAAATCGACGGCAAGGAAGAAGTAAAGACACGGACTGAACGCGAATGAACTAAAGCTGAAAAAATAATAGACCGTAAAGTTGCCGACTTCGGGTTTTTTTTACGTTCAAAGGTTCAAGAAATCAATGATTACCATGAGTTTTTGGACGATTGTAGAACCTGCATGTATGATATGATGTTATTCGTGCCCTATAGTTATTACTAACACCAAATCTCGTCAAAATCGCAACAAACGATTAGTAGTTTGACTGATAGAGCGGCATCAGCGATGCTGATAACACTCCCCTCACTCGGTCCTCGACTCCTCGACCTGTGTCCTCACTCCTCAGGCTCAGAGTGACTCAGACTTGCCACGCCGAATGCACTACGCACGTGACGTGACACCACTGTATATTTCCAGCCTCCAGCCATAGCCTTCAGGTTCCTACCTAGCTGTCTTGATACTGTATCGAGCATTTAGCACACACACGCCTTCCATCACAGGTAAGCAGGAAGCTGAACTTAAAGTTAGATTATTAGCTGCTGTGATGCCTATGAATGCGAAGACCATAGCATTTAAAAAATAATTTCGTTGTAGTTTACACATGCTCAACCACAGCAATTTACTCTATATGTAGTAGTGGCTCTATAATTATGTGATATCTACAAATACCATGAACATGATGATTCGAGTGATGATAATATTTAGTATGCATGTAGTTAGTTTTTAGTAGTAGAGATTATATTATTTACTTAGTTATTCTATTCTTTCTTTCTGGCTTAGTACAGTATGTCCAGAATGTTAGTTGGATTATTTAAGTTCCCCAAGAAGCTAAGAGCATTAATATTTTCATTTATTTCTGTATCATATTTCTAAGCAATTTAAGGATATGTATTATCCCCATCAGCCTAAAGAAGAACATATTATTAAATGTAATTTTTTTAAATGCTCATGAGGCTTATTACTGCATTCTTTTGTTTTTGCAGTCCCGTCAATGCGGTCATGGCGAAACGGGTTAGAAAAGCTCCAGTTTGGACTTACATGGAGAAGATAATGCCTGACACTACTGTATGCCTAGTATGTAAGGACACACTGAAGTATAGTGGGAATACTTCAAATATGATAAAGCATTTGCGCACCAAGCATCCAATAGAATACACTCAGATGAGGGAAGACTCTGTGCCTGTGCAAGATACGACTGACAGGTTGCCCGGGACGTCAGCTGCTACAGTGCAACCTACTCTGCTTCAAACAATTGACAGAACTCAGTCCTACAGAAATGAATCTGCTAAAAAGAAGGAACTTGATCACCTTTTAATAAAAATGATTGTTCAAGATCTTCAGCCACTATCAATAACTGAAGATAAAGGATTTAAGAGTTTCGTTCATGGCCTAAATCCTCGGTATGGGCTTCCTAGTCGCAGAGTGTTGACGAGAACTCACCTACCATCTCTCTATGAACAAGAAGTTCATAAAATCAGTAAAGAGCTGGAAAGTGCAGGAAACATTGCAGTGACTACAGACATCTGGACATCCAGGCAAACAAAAGGCTTCCTCACTGTCACGGCACACTTCATTTCTTCTGATTATAATATGAGGTCTGTTGTATTAGAAACAGTCAGAATGACAAACAACCATACAGCAGAGAATATTGCAGAGGAACTGACACATATATGCAACAAGTGGAAAATTCTAGATAAGATATGTTGTGCTATAACTGACAATGCTGCCAATATGATCTCAGCAATAAAGACACACATGAATTTACGCCATATTCCATGCTTTGCTCATACACTAAATTTAGTAGTGCAAGATTCAATGAAGAGCACAAGAGAGATGCAAATATTGAAAACTAAAGTAAAACAAATTGTTACTTTTTTCCACCATAGTGTCAAAGCCTCTGATAAGCTGAGCCAGCTTCAACAACAGCACGGTGTTCAGGTTAAAAAGCTAATTCAAGATGTAGAGACCAGGTGGAACTCGACCTATCATATGTTGGAACGCTTCGTACAGCAAAGTGATCTCGTCACTACTACACTTTGCTTGCTAGGGAAAAATGACTTGTGCCTTAGCAGTGATGAGCTTAACCTCACAAAAAAGGCAATAGCTGTATTACAGTATTTTGATGAGGCGACAAAAGAATTGTCAGCAGAAAAATTTACATCTCTCTCGAAAGTTATCCCCATTGTAAGAGGATTGCAAGATTCACTGCAGTGTATTGATGACGACATGGATGTCCAGATGTTAAGTAGTTTCCCGTTATGTCAGGAACTAAAAAAACAAATGAAACGTAGGTTTCCTACAGTAGAAGGGGTTTTCTTCATTGGGGCAGCAACCATCCTAGACCCTAGATTTAAAAAGCTTACTTTTGCAGATGTTTTCTAACATCAAGGCCATAGAAGAGCGTATATTAAGCGAATTACGCTCGAAATATACAGATGATGCCCAAGAAACATTATCTGCGCCTTCTGTGGTTTTAGAATCAGAATCAACAGCAAAAGCAGGAAAAAAATCGTTGTGGAAAAGCTTTGATGCCAAAGCAGAGAAGACCTCACAGGTAACCTCACGTCCATCTACAGAGGCATGCATAGAGTTGCGGCGATATTTTGAAGAGCCAAGAGTTCCCAGATGTGAAGATCCACTTTCATGGTGGAAGAAAAAATCACAAATTTTCCCAAACCTTTCTGAACTGGTAAAAAAAATTCTTTGTGTACCAGCATCATCAGTCCCATTTGAGAGACTTTTCTCCAAAGCAGGAGAATTAATATCGCAGAGGCGTAGCACTCTGAAAGACAAAAATGTCAACATGATTCTTTTTCTAAATAAGAACATAGAGTAAGGTAATGAAATGCTACTCCTATTTAAGGAGAGGACTGCTACACCTGTTAAATTAAGGAGAGGACTGCTACTCTTATTTCATTAAGGAGAGGACTACTATTCCTATTTTTTCCGGAGAATTGATAAAATTAACGAAAGGATTATTTGTTTTATATTGTAGTCCTTATTTAAGAAATGAATTTATTGTACAATATGCTAGTCCTTGTTTAAGGATGTTATATTTTTCTACTATAATTTCGTTTACTATGAATAAGTATTTTTCGTTTGCATCCTTTAATATATATTTGAATTTTCATTCCATGATGTGATATGTAACTGTGATTCTGTGCTGTGAATCTACTTTAATAATATTGTATTGTATGAATTTTGTATTGTATGTATTTATTTGATGTGTAGTAAGGAGTAATGCCATATTTTTTCATAAATGAATTTGCATACAATGTCATGTCCATTGTAATCGTCAAAGACTACTCTATATTATACACTATACACAGTAGTCTTTGTAATCGTTAACAATATTTTCATATGAAGGATTAATCAAAATAATCTTTGTTGTACTCATTATGAACATAATAAATGTCAAATATAGTAATCACACTTTGCTTTATGTTCCTTTATAAGTTTATAGTATAAAGAAATGTTCATGCATAGTATATTATATATATATATACAACTTTTAACAAATAAATCCAATGCAGGAGTAAGAATAACGATACTACTACAACAACTACTACTACTACTACTGCTACTACTACTACTACTACTACTACTAATAATAATAATAATAATAATAAAAATAATAATAATAATAATAATAATGATAATGATAATAATTATAATAGGAGTAATAATAGTAATGATAATAATAATAAGAGTAATAATAATGATAATAATAATAATAATAATAATAATAATAATAATGAATAATAATAATAATAATAATAATAATATAATATGCTCCATAAAATGTAGGTAACAAGCGTAGAAGGCAGTATGAATCGTAAAAGCTACGCGCAATGGAATCGAAACAGCTCCCTGCCAGCCTCCAGGCGCCAGCGCGCGAGAGGAATCGATGCCGGAATCGATACCGGAATCGTTAAGCACAACTCGATGCCGGAATCGTTTCGCACGAAACGATTCCGGCATCGATTCCGGTATCGATTCCTCTCGCACGCTGGCGCCTGGAGGCTGGCAGGGAGCTGTTTCGATTCCATTGCGCGTAGCTTTTACGATTCATACTGCCTTCTGCGCTTGTTACCTACATTTTATGGAGCATATTATATTATTATTATTATTATTATTATTATTATTATTATTATTATTATTATTATTACTCCTATTATAATTATTATTATTATTATTATTATTAGTAGTAGTAGTAGTAGTAGTAGTAGTAGTATACTAGTTACTAGTTAGGCTAGTTACTACCTAGTCTTTCCTTTACGTATATCTGGAAAATATAATAAATATTTTGTTTTAAAATATTATTATACTTGTTATGAGATGAAGGCTACCCTACAATAAGAAAACACTATATAGTGAAACATTTTGTAATATAATTTAGTCATAGTTGTGGTGCTGCGCGACATAATGTACCGTCCTGAGGAGGACTTGCACTCGAGTCGGGGGTGACTCGGCTGAGGACAGGAGTGACTCAGTGAGGAAATGACCGGTGGTGGTTGAGTGAGGTCCGCCGAGCCCCAGCCAGCTTCACTGGCAACTCTCGTGCCGTCACGAGTTATTGGCCAATCAAATGGCAAAAACTCTCTACGCTGCCACTGTTCAGTGTTTACTCAAATTACTATGTGAAATATCTGTGGAATCGTTTCCGAGGAATCGATTCCGTTGAGTGGAATCGATTCCACTGCCTCTGTGGTGGAATCGTCGGAATCGATTCCGGAATCGATTCGCGCCCACCCCTATTTAATACTACTCCTACTACTACTAGAGGGTAACTGGATGAGCGGCCCTTAAGCCAACGCACTGTTTCTTCACCATTTTTTCCACTTTATGTTATTGTTAATATTGTTATTTTGTGTTTTTATGTTCCAATATTAACGAATTACCATTATTGTGCAGTATTAAAAAAAAAAAAGCACTCAAACTTCGGTGAACTTCCGAAACCATAACACAGTATGCCATAACTATGCAAAAATTTGGTAGTGAATATCACGATCTCGAACATTTTTTGAGGCCATCGTGATTGTGATTGCCTACCGGTTATTTTGAGACTAAGTTCATTGTCATAGCATAATTAATAAGAAAGTTATGGTTGTCAGAAGTTCGCCAAACTTTGAACGCATTTTTCTCACTTTTTTATTTTGGCGCGAGCGGCCCTTCTAATGCGGGATTTATTTAGTAGGGCTATAAATGAACAAATGACTAAAATAAAACCGAGTGGCGACCTCACTATACCTACTACAGTAAAGTCGCCAGCTAGTATTTTAACCCAACAGTTGAGTCGCCACTCTGGGGAATTCAGGGAAATTAGAGGTAAAGTAAAACAAGTCTATATATATTAGCTGCGGAAGATGCTTGGATATATAAAAATTCCTCTGCCAACGTGAAAATAAATTCTATTCAAGTTTGAAAGATCTGGCAAGTCTGCGTCCTGCCGCCCGAAAGGCTATTGTTTACTGTCTGTCATCGCGGGAAGAAAAACGTGAGAAGCAAAATGCGCAACAGTTATACTTGCAGCTACAAAGCATAAAACAATGCTGAAACAGGGTAGATTATACAGTCATGATATAAACTACTGTGTATCATCTTCAGTGGCACATAAAAATCAGTAGTGATGCTGTAATTCGTAATATTTGGCGCCTGGCGACTTCACTGCAGATGGCGACTTCACTGTTATCTACGGTAGTGGGCAAGGATACTAAACGGGTCATAGCTATAAAACATTGCTTATAGTCACTAAAAATTGTCTGTTGTTGAGCCATAAAATAACGAAAAGGCACTGAATATACCACATTAGCTAATGGACAAGGATACTAAACAGGTCATAGCTATAAAACATTGCTTATAGTCACTAAAAATCGTCTATTGTTGAGCCATAAAATAACGACAAGTCACTGAATATACCAAATAAGTTAGTGGACAAGGATACTAAACAGGTCATAGCTATAAAAATTGCTTATAGTCACTAAAAATTGTCTGTTGTTGAGCCATAAAATAACGAAAAGTCACTGAATATACCACATGAGTTAGTGGACAAGGATACTAAACAGGTCTAGCTATAAAACATTGCTTATAGTCACTGTAAATCGTCTAATGGTACCAAATTAGGGAATACGTTCTGGGTCTCAAGGGGTATTCAGAGGCATTATTTTAAGCAACGGCCTTAAGATAGTCATGGATTTTTGCCTCGGTAAAAAATGGACAATTGTGTCAAATTATTATTATACTAGTTTATTATTATTATTATTATATTATTAATTGCTTATATTACTATATTATAATTAATTTTATTTTTTTTTTTTTATTTTTTTTTTTGTTTTTTTTTTTTTTTTTTTTCCCGGTGGATCTTTCAGTCTCCGTCACTTGAGCAATTACGAGGAGATAGCTGTTTTTTGCCACTGGTAAAAGTGGCTCCTGCCCCTGCCCCCCTCAAGCTGAGCGTAAGCTGTTGGTCAGGTGAGTTATATGCCCCTTATCACATTTTTTCTTCTTTCTCATCTCATCAGCTCTCTGCTTCTCTTCTTTTTTCTTTCTCTCTCTCTTCTCCGTGATCTTTCTCTCCTCCTTCTTCGAAGCTGTCTTCTCTCGCACTACATGCTCCTCCCTCTCTCCTGCTCTCTCTCTCTCCTCCCGCTCTAACTGGTCGTTTTTCTCCTCTCTACATTCTCTCTCTCTCTCTCTCTCTCTCGTCTCTCTCTCTCTCTCTGTCTGTCTGTCTGTCGTCTGTCTGTCTGTCTGTTTTCTCTCTCTCTCTCTCTCTCTCTCGCTCTCTCTCTCTCTCTCTCTCTCTCTCTCTCGCTCTCTCTCTCTCTCGCTCTCTCTCTCTCTCTCTCTCCTCTCTCTCTCTCTCTCTCTCTCTCTCTCTCTCTCTGTTGGTTTTGAGGTGAGGTGAGGTATATATATATATTTACTTCTCTATACATGGTGCATTTATCTGCCATAGTTTTTTAGTTATTGAAAAAAACGTGATTTAAAAAAAAAATCAAGGCATACCCCTTGCAAAATTTACAATATTTTTTGAAAAATATAATTACTTGAAAATGAGTTCCTAGCAGTTATCGGGCATGCTGAACACGAATCTGGAGTCAGTTTTCAGTTACAATGATTAGAAGTCCCTATTTCAGCCAATTCACAATGACATGATACTTCCAGATAGTCCTTAAAAACCACAAATTAGACAAAACTTACTACAAGACATAACAATATGACAGGCATTGCTAGATTAATCATTACTTCAATACAACGATCAGTATTAGTTTTTTCAGTATTAGTATTAGTAATATTAATCCCTATTTGAGCCACCCATGTGATTGTCAAAGTACTTATAAAAACCTAGGAATACTATAGCAATCCTGTGGGACTTCTAATGCCCTCCCATGACTCCTAAAGGATGCGTGACCTCCCATGACTCCTGTATTATGGAAAGTGATTGAAAAATTTGAACTGTCCTGAAACGGGTCAAATTATCCGAAGTTTGAATTATACGGGTTTGATTTAGCGAGTGTTTGACTATCAGTATTGTTATTATTGTTATCATTACTATCATCATCATCATTAGATTTCCTCCACCTGGCAGGAGTCAGAAGGTGGAGCACGGCCTTCCACTGTTCAGCGTGGACCAGGAGGTGGAGCACTGGCGCCTGTGTGGACAAATGCGGAGTAAGAGAGAACGCCTCCACAGGAACGGAACCAAGGATTTCTCTCTTCAGGACTCCACGCGGATACTGGATAGATTTCAGGTGTGTGGGTGGGTGGGTGTGTGTGTGGTGTGTGGGTGGGTGGGTGTGAGTGGGTGGGTGTGGGTGTGGGTGTAGGTGTGTGTGTGTGTGTGTGTGTGTGTATTCATCTAGTTGTATTTTACAGGGGCTGACCAATGCTCGTGTGGCCCCGTCTCCATATCAACATTTTTATCATTCCTGCTTAGTGGTTAGTGTTGGGGGAAGCCACCACCCCGGAGAGCAGGTCACAAACCCCCGGCTAACACCCGGTACCCATTCACTGCTGGGTGGACAGGGGCTCGGGTTTTAAGGAAACAGCCCATATGTTTCCGCTCCGCCCGGGGATCGAACCCGGGACTTCTCGGTTGTGAACCGAGCGTGTTTCCCCTACGCTACGGAGTGTGTGTGTGTGTGTGTGTGTGTGTGTGTGTGTGTGTGTGTGTGTGTGTGTGTGTGTGTGTGTGTGTGTGTGTGTCAATCTTAACACAAACATATATTTCCATTTGTTGTGTGTGTGTGTTTGTGTGTGTGTGTGTGTGTATTTACCTTAATTGTTTGCCCTAGTGTGTGTGTGTGTATGTGTGTGTGTCAGTCCTAACCCCCCCCCATGGTCACAGGTGGCGGGACAGAGGCAGGGGTTGGCCGAGGATCACAACATGACCTTTGCGGCGCGGCTCGGAGGCTCGGGGGGCGGAGAGGCCACCCCCGCCCTCATCCACAGCCCATACACACTCAGGTCAGTCCCCTTAACCCCTTGAGGCCCAGAACATAATTTCCATTGTAATTTGGGTACCATTAGACGATTTGTAGTGACTATAAGCAATGTTTTATAGCTATGACCTGTTTAGTATCCTTGTCCACTAACTCATGTGGTATATTCAGTGACTTTTTGTTATTTTATGGCTAACAACAGACGATTTTATTTATAGCCAAGGAAAGATCTGGGCGTGAAGGGTTCATGCAGGCAGAATGATCAAATAATATGTGTAATGATATACAGTGTAATGGTAGGGGACTCCGTAGTGTAGGGGTAGCACGCTCGGTTCACAACCTAGAGGTCCCGGGTTCGATCCCCGGGCGGAGCAGAAACAGATGGGCTGTTTCCTTAAAACCCGAGCCCCTGTCCAGTGAATGGCAGCAGTGAATGGGTACCGGGTGTTAGCCGGGGGTTTGTGACCCGCCTCCCGGGGTGGTGGCTTCCCCCAACACTAACCACTAAGCAGGAATGATAAAAATGTTGATATGGAGACGGGGCCACACGACCGTTGCTCAGGCCCTGTAAAAATACAACTAGATGAATACACACACACACACACACACACACACACACACACACACACAGTAACCCACACCTAACACACACACCCTTGGCCCTCCACAGGTACCTCAAGCCCTACATTCGCCGAGACCACCACTGCATCCCACCACGGCTACAACTCCTGCGTGAGATAGTGTCCCACCACCACCGGGGGGAGGCAGGGTGGCGGCCGGACCCCCGCCCCCCCATAGACTACCTCTACGTGGCCGCCAGACACATCCCGGCCATGAACCAGATGGCCACACACTTCTTCTGGCCCGGCATTGACTGTGAGTGAGGGGCCGGGACTTATTTATTTATTTTTTATTTTTTTTGCTTTATTTCATTTATTTAACCAGGTTTTTTTTTTTAGCCTGGTGTTTTTTTTTTTTTTTTTTTTGCTTTATTTCATTTATTTAACCGGGTTTTTTTTTAGCCTGGTGGTTTTTTTTTTGGTTTTTTTCTTTATTTCATTTATTTAACCGGTTTTTTTTTTAGCCTGGTGGTTTTTTTTTGGTTATTTTGCTTTATTTCATTTATTTAACCGGTTTTTTTTTTTTTTTTTTTTATTTCATTTATTTAACTGGATGTTTTTTTTAGCCTGGTGGGGTTTTTTATTTTATTTTTTATTTTTTATATGTACAGTTTTTTGAGCCCGGCATAGACTGTGAGTGAGGGGCCGAGATTTTTTTTTATTTTTTTTATTTTATTGATTAACTTTAGTCTTTTTTTTTCTCTATCTCCACTGTATTTGCTTCAGTCTACTGTCTATATTATTCTATTCATTTATTTTTCTCTCTACATCAACTATGAATTTGCCAGATTTTACTGTCTTTCCATTTTATTTATCATTATATTGGTTTTGTTGATTTATTCTGGCTCAAAAAAAATAACTGGCTCAAAAAAAAAAAAGGCTCAAAAAAAATATAATGGCTCAAAAAAAACTGGCTCAAAAAAAAAAATACTGGCTCAAAAAAAAATTACTGGCTCAAAAAAAAAATTACTGGCTCAAAAAAAAAATTACTGGCTCAAAAAATAAATAACTGGCTCAAAAAAAAATAACGCTAAAAAAAAATGGCTCAAAAAAAATAACTGGCTCAAAAAATAAATAACTGGCTAAAAAATTAATAACTGGCTCAACAAATAAATAACTGGCTCAAAAAATAAATAACTGGCTCAAAAAATAAATAACTGGCTCAACAAATAAATAACTGGCTCAAAAAATTAATAACTGGCTCAAACAATAATAACTGGCTCAAAAAAAAAATAACTGGCTCAAAGAAACAAAAAAAAATGGCTCACCCCTCTACCCTCACCCCTTCACCCCTCTCACCCCACAGTAGCAGAGGTGTTGCAGTACCCCGATCACACCTGCGTGGTCTTGTTCCGTCACCTGGTCGTCGGGTTCGGAATCGTGGTGCCGGATACAGGTTTTAACGAGGCCTACCTTTCCTTCCTCCTCGTTCACCCCGAGTGGCGAAGATCGGGCATTGCGACCTTCCTGCTGTACCATCTCATTCAGGTGTGTGTGTGTGGGTGTCTTTGGAGTCTTTAAAAGGAGGCTGGACAGTGTTATGGATGGGGATGAAAGGTGGATGTAGGTAGTGTTCAGTAACAGGAACTACCACGTGTAGGTCTCCCAGCCTCTTGTAGCTTCCTTATGTTCTTATGTTAGTGGGGAGTCATTAGGGAGCTTTAAAAGGAGGCTGGACAGTGTTATGGATGGGGATGAAAGGTGGATGTAGGTAGTGTTAAGTAACAGGAACTACCACGTGTAGGTCTCCCAGCCTCTTGTAGCTTCCTTATGTTCTTATGTTAGTGGGGAGACAATAGGGAGCTTTAAAAGGAGGCTGGACAGTGTTATGGATGGGGATGAAAGGTGGATGTAGGTAGTGTTCAGTAACAGGAACTACCACGTGTAGGTCTCCCAGCCTCTTGTAGCTTCCTTATGTTCTTATGTCAGTGGGGAGTCAATAGGGAGCTTTAAAAGGAGGCTGGACAGTGTTATGGATGGGGATGAAAGGTGGATGTAGGTAGTGTTCAGTAACAGGAACTACCACGTGTAGGT